>RQTK01001175.1:115049-142431 GCA_003991915.1 Elysia chlorotica | reverse complement strand
AGTCATAATGTGTTCTTATTATGTATGCGTGTTCAATATTTGGCCAACATTCTTGCAGTTGATGGTATGAAAGAATTTCTTCGTCTTTCTGTTCTTGTTTGTATTGTTAAAAATCGTCCTGATCTTCCCGATACTATATATTCTTTTTTGAGTGTTTGTGTTGTGTCTTTAAGTATTTGGTTTGCCTTTTTAGCTGACATTCGTTCACAGATGTCATCTAATCTTTCCAGGTCTACTCCAATTATTCTCTCTGATCTTTTTATTACCGGTACTTTATTTATTTTTTGTTTGTCTGTAGATCATTAGATGCTATGTTCCCACCCGAACAATTTATACCAAAGGTAATAACGCTTTCAATGATTGATCTTACTACTACTACTACTACTACTACTACTACTACTACTACTACTACTACTACTACTACTACTACTACTACTACTACTACTACTACTACTGCTACTACTGCTACTACTACTACTACTACTACTACTACTACTACTACTACTACTACTACTACTACTACTACTACTACTACTACTACTAACCCTACACATTTTTCACACAAAAAACATTAGAACAATTGCAGGCCCTCTATGAAAAAACCCACCGAGGTGCACAATATTAATACGCGTGACCCCGTTATCTATATCTTTATATATAATTTAATTATATTATAAGTGTCTTCGTCTCAAACTTAGACATGCGATCAAATCCAAACTGCTCCGCCTTAAAATCCCAAATTTTACAGTAAATTACAAATGGACCAGAGAATTTTAGAGTCATAAAACTAATAACATCAACGCCTAATCAATTTCTAATTAATCAATGTTATCAACCATAAATAAAAATTACCAATCATCATATTTTCACCGCGACTACCGGCCGAAAATCTATTGAATAGTTATAGAAAAAAAGAGGTGTGATCAACAGTAAAAAGTAAAAAAAAAAATTCACACATGTATGGATTGTAATGTAAATGGAAGTTTCTTTTTATCCAATCTGAACGTTTTAAATTCTGTATTTTGTTTTTTGCTTTGTTTTGCTTTGTGAGACTTTTCCGACACAGTTAACCCTTAGATTGGCAAGGATATAACTTACTAAACCTAGGCCTATCTGGATGCAGATCTATATTTAAATAGACATCATATTTTGTATTTATTCATTTTAGGAATATAATGCTTATTTTCGTCCCTGATCACGAATGACTCTCACTGTAGTCATGTCCATTAATTACGATTGTACTTAATGATTTTTCCGTTCAAAGACGTGCGGTAAGTTACATTTACACAGACAATAGAAAAGCTCAGCACTTCTGGGTAGACATCATCATTTGAAAGATGGAGTTGTGCTGTCTTACATTTTCTAAAAAAAATGTTAGCTAATCAGGAAGTTTTTCTATTGTCTGTGTAAATGTAACGGCTAACAAAACTTACCTGTTCGATGAACAAGGGCATTGGCTAGTAGTAGGTAATAAAAGAACATAATACGACGTTTCCCCTTTATACGTTTTATCAGATGTGAGATGAGAAGGGTTAATATTTTAAAGCCACTGAATATTTACAGAACAATTTGTGTGAGCTTTGTAAATCGACAGCTTCAAGTGTGACATTGTCATGGTAACAATTTATGCCCGCGAAAACCAATTTATTTTTAGGCATTGGAAAAACCGCACTATATCAGCGCATAATTTCAACTGCGCAAGTTATTGGTCACGTGACCAAGACGGCTTCTACAAGGAGAAAACTCTCCATTGCTTTCATTTCCGTTAGACCTGGATCTTTGTTTCATGTAGAAACAAAAGGATATCCCATTTAAATACCATTTTGGCTCCCCATTGAAGAGGTAACGTTCACTTTAACATTTTAGTTTTAATTTGATTCCATTTTTTTTTCGCTAATTGCATTATTTTTAATGGTTAAACTTCTCATGTAAGGGAACATGAAGTTGACATGTTATCCCCTTTACTTTACAAACAGGATGTTGAACGTGGGGCAAGGGCCGGAAGTATTCTCGATAAACATCCGTTTTATTTGACCATTTCCTCTTCCTTCAACCTCTCATTTATAATTCTTAGTTTATGTGGTCATCTTATTTACATTGTAGAGTGTTTGGTGCTTTTTAAACTTGTTAATTAATTGATGAAACACGACTTTTCTTCACGTTGCACCATTGCCACGTTTCCGCCATATTGCTTGTACAGTTGCCCTACTTCAGCCCACCATGGCTACCCCAGGTCAGAACGGTTAACCAATCATCTATCAACCATTCCCGTGGATTCTAAACTTAAGTTTGAAAGAGGTCGAAAGTCCGCTGTACTAATGTGAATTTAACTTAATGTAGCAAAGGTTATAGACGGTAGGCCTATCTACTCTCCTTGACTAAGTAATCTTGAAACTTGAAATGGATTTAATCTAGATTTTTAGATTCTAGAAATTGCTTAGATAGGCTCAGAAGCAAAGAGCTCGGGACTCAGTCAAAGAACACGCTGTGTCTAGTCTAGGTCTAGATAAAAGTCGCCGATTTTTCTTTTTTTTGTCTTTAGATCTATATATGATCCACCAAACCAGAAATGCTAGCCAACTTAAAATTGGATACTGTAGACAACTAGAATTCATGAATAAACCGTCCTCATGACGTCAATCTGCCCGCCTCTTTCTCTCTCTATCTCTGAGTTCTCTCTTTAACTCAACCTCCTCTCAATATTTCTACCCATCTTTCTCTCTCTCTCTGTCTCTCTCTCTCTCTCTCTCTCTCTCTCTCTCTCATTCTGTATAGGCCTATTTCTTTACATCTTGCTCATTTTTAACTTATTTTTTTTTCTTTCTACTCTCTTGATTCTGTCTTTTAGTAGATCTAGGCTATCACTATTTCTATGATCTATCTCATTATTTTGCTTCCTCTCCCCTCCACATATTTTTCCTAACTCTCTGGGGTGGTAGCCAGAAGGTTCATGGTTCGAGCCTTGGTGATTTTGCCCCTGCTGGTTGGGTCAGTGTCAGTTTAATGTGAGCGGTTGATACAGGTATCCCCGCCCTGCCTTGTGTGTGAGAGCACATAACATTGTCAGACATCAGTCTTGGGGCCTGTCCACAAAATAGCTATTGTAGTTAAATATAGTGCTGAAGATGAATGTATAGTTACACTCTCTCGTCTTCTACCTCGCTATTTATTTTTCTCTCCCCCTTGTATTTATCTGTCATTTTATCTTTCTTTTTCATTTTTTCACCTCTTTTAATTTTATTTCTGTATCTTTCTTTTTTTTTTTTTTACCTTGAAAGGGAACAAGTTTTAAAGCAGCGGTAAAGTTTCACAAAGTGATGGTGATTTAACCTCCTCCATTTGCTAAAATTTCAAACAATAAACATAGAGAAGAGTTGGTGTTAATCTTGATTTCGAATTTGATTTAATATTTTAAAAAGGAGCTGATGTTGCTCGAGCATATGAGACTAGGTGTAGACTCAACTGAGAGTATAAAATATCCGATCGTCAGTATTTTATACCTCCGTATGATTTGATCCACCAAACTACACACTCGTCAATCATGAGCACTATCGAATGAATTAAAATGAACCCAAGTAACTGCGCAATTCCAACCCTCACCGAGAGAAATGTACCAAGAGCCGATACCGGATCTGTTAGGCCTATTTGTGTGTGGCGTTGTGGTCTGACAAGTAACATTAACGAAGTCTTTGCACAAGTACGGGATACAGTGGCACACAATACATGCTATGTACATACGTAGATCTAGGCCTGAAAGAAACTGTACACAACATCGACCTATTTTGCCCTCACCCTCTTCTACTGTTCTAGATACATGCACTCCGCGACAACAAAGTTCGTTTTCGCATAGTCAGGAATCGAGATTAGTGACTAAACTAGATCTAGCTTTAGCACCGCCAAACTTCTAACATCTTTTTTCTCTGCCCCCTCCTCCACCTTTCTGTGTCTGCTGTCGTGTCTGTCTGTCTCTCTCTCTCTAACCTCAACTTCTCTAAGTCTCATAACTCTTATCAAAGCAAAAACAAAGCTGCATAGTTCATTGCTAGATGGTGGAACAGCCAAGCCAGTCCCAAGTGCTAGTAGTACTTGTAGTACTGGATGGGTTTATACAATTGAATAAGCGTTATAATACCGTTTAGTTTTATCCCCTTATAATCTCACGAAACTCATAAATGTAATTAACGTAGTAGGCTGCCTATGTCGTTTCGCACCCAAACACTGGCATTGATGATTGAAGGCAAAACTTCCTTTTTCACTCAAATCCTCTTTGGTGTTTGGGTCTTGTTTTGGTAATAATGAGAACCCTTGCTGTAAAAAAAAAGTGTAACTGGGGATATTTTTGATGAAAAACAAAAAAGCTTGTTATTAGTATATTACCTAGTTTTACTTTACTACATTTAGATTTTAGTAAGTACTATAGAAATTCTTCAAATGGTATTTTTTTTTCCCCAATTGCTGACAATAAGCCTCTGTAATATTTCTTGTAAAGTGCACATGTTTTTTGTAATTTCATCACAGAAATGGGTCATTCTTTGGATCTCCACAACCAAAAACTTCATGAATTGTGCCGTCTGTGTTGTAACCGTGTATTATCTCAATTAGAAAAGAAGGACTACAGAAAAAAACGTCTTTGTGCGGAATTCAAGGCAGACATTATGATGGTTTTCAACATTTGTATCCACAAAGACAGCGAGGCAATCCATCCAAAGTATATATGTCACAAGTGCGTAAAAACAATACAAAATATTAAAAAACGGGGAAGCCATCAGACTTTGATGAAGGCACGTATGCAAGCAAGTTACGTCGATAGAATATGGGCTGAATTTGACATAAGCATTAGTGAAAAGGAATGTGCCGTGTGCGTTCAATTTTCAAATACATGCTTAGGTAATAGGCAGTTTAAGCAAACTAGAAAAGGTTGGATGGTTTCTCCATTACCATCAACTATTATAAGTAACGTTCAACACAGTGGTATCAAAACAACCAGAGACAGTAATATAAAAGTGAATTCACAATTAAATAAGTTCGACCCTTTATCTATAAAGTGTGAAAACGAGGACACTGTCTATCAAGAAACTGGCACATTCAACCTACAAGAACATGTGGAGACAGGAAATCTAAGGACAATCGTATCAACACAAACCACAAACACTGGTCTTAGTCATGGTTTACTGGGCAAACATAAACAATGTGGGGAGCGCTTAAATTCAATTGTTGGAAAAATTGCAAAAAGGGCAGAGGAAGCTATAAAAAGGGAGGCAACAAATTCTAACATAGGGGACCATGAATGAAATGGATATCAGGAATATGAGGAAAATATGAACAGTAAGTCTTATAAATAATTTTGTTCATGAGAGTTGTTAACTTTGTCCTTACTTCAAATTGCACATTTGTCAAAGCTGCTGGTTCAAAGTTTGATAAGCTTTTATAATAGGAAACAGGAAACTGGAAAGTTAGCTGAATCATAACAAATTATTGATTTACAAATTACATTCTGATATTCTCATGTTAAAAACATACCTGCACACTTTAAAAGCGTTAGATATTTATTATTAGAAGGGTAGAGATGTTTTGCGTCAGTCTCATGATACTTGTTACATGTTTTACAGTTAATTCGACTACAAAAATGGATCATCCTTTGGAACTTCACAAACTAAAACTACATGAACTATGTCGGCTGTGTGGTAATCGTGTATTGACCAAAAAGCAAAAGAAGAGAAACAGAAAAAAACTTCTGTGTTCAGATTTTGTAATCGACATTATGATCATATTTAATATTTGCATTCAAAAAGACAGTGAGACAATTCACCCAAAATATTTATGTTACAAGTGCCTAAACATGATGGTTAATTTCAAAAAACGTGGAGGCCTTCAGACTTTGACAAATGCACGAACGAAAGCAAGTTCTACAGATAAAATTTGGACTGAATGTGACACCAATACTAGTGAAAAAGAATGTGCTGTGTGTGTTCAGTTCTCAAATACAAGCTTAGGTACTGTTTGGTCGAACTTAAAGCAAAGAAAAGGTTTCAGGATTTCCCTGTCACCATCAACTGATATTAGGAACAATCAACGCAAGAGCGTAGGATCAACCAGTGAAATTATAACAGAGGATTCACAATTTATCGAGTTAGACCCTTCGTCGATAAAGTGTGAAAAAGAAGACACTACCTATCCAGAAAACAGCACATTTCCCTCACAAGTACCAGTGGAGACTGAAAATCTTAGGGCATGTTTATCAACACAAACAACAAGCTCTGATCCTTGTCATAGTCTGCTGGGCAAACACAAGCAATGTGGGGATCACCTACATTCTGTAATTGGAAAAATTACAAAAAGAGCACTAGAATTAGAAATAAAAAATGAGTCGTTCATTAAAGACAATTGATGAAATGGCACCTGTAAATAATGCCTGAATTAAAGTTTCTTAGCAAGGAGAAAATTTATACAATGTAGTAATGTGACTTTGCAAGGGTCACTTTCAGAGTTGGCTAGAGAGAAACGAGATGGATATGGTTAATAGAGACACAGATTAGAACAGAAAACATTTTTGCTGTTGTTTGATCATAGTCACATACATGTGAAAAAAAAGTGCTTATTAAAAGTGTTTTAAGTGTTAAGTTGTTGTGGTTTTAGGAGCTGGTGATTGTGATGATGCAGCTCAAATAATTCTGGGATACACTTACGTTCAGCCTGCAGAGAAAACGTGGATGCTGGTGTAAATAGTTTATATGAAGGAATCTTCAAACACTTCCAAGATGCAAAGTCTGCCTACATAACTGCAGATTAAAAAAAAAATTAAAGGTAGAATTTCATTCTCTTATATGGCACTCACTTAAGTGAGCATTCGTTACTTGTATTTGTTGGTTGTCTTTTTTTTCTTTTTCTTTTAAATTCTTTCCCAATCCTTGATAAACTTATTGCTTAGAAAATTAGATTGTTAGTTGTGATGGCAAGCAAATAAAGTTTCACCGTTATGGATTTTTAGGCAGGTTTGACCCATCACTGTAAAAGGTGTCTCAAGAAGGCTTTGTACTTTAATAAAGTTTTCTATTATGCAAATGTAAGTAATGAAAAATATTGCAGCATAGAGAAATCAATGTGGTCATTTGATTTATCATTGACGTACACCTATACATTCATTTGGTAGTGCCTTTATAATCGGAACTCAAGCTTTTAATTTTATTTTCTCATTACAATTTACAGACATTGATAATTATACATGTATGACACACTACAAGTCTACTTCAAATGGAAATTAATAGTGGAGTAAGCCATTTTGTCTTTCAGAGATACTTATTGTAAGTTCAATCATGGAATCTCTTGAAATATATATCTACATGTATATATATATATATATATATTTTTGTGTGCATTCATTTCAGGGTTTGAATGCATTTTATCTGTGTGTTTGGTGGTGTTTAAGGGTTGGAGTACCGGCAGAGACGTTAGTCTTGGCATCTCCACACTGTCTGTGTGGCAGCACATAAAATTGTCATATGTGATAGTCTTGGGGCCCATCCATAATATAGCCTATATTGTGCTGATGTTGATTATTGCATGCGTCACTGACAGCTCAGCTAGTAATTGCAACCTGTGTTTATAGTTAGAGGGGAGGTGTTAAAAAAACAACAAAAACTCTATTGCTCTATATATAGCAGTGCATTTAACAAATCCCCTTTTTTTTCTTCTAGTACCTATTTGAAGCCTATTACTTCTGCTTAAGCTTTTAAATCAAAAAACAAAAGTCAGTCAATCTGTTCAGCATTGTGCTTTGGCAGCCAGAAAGTTAGACACATTTTTCTACTGTCTTTGTGCTAGGCTAAAGGATGGGACAGTGAAGTGTAATACAGTGGGGGGGAAGGGTGTTGAACAGGAATGCAGTTAACAATGCTGCAATGGTGGTTAAGCTGGAACTGATAACACATAGAAAGATATCGAAAGCGTATGGAGATGTTACTGATAGGTCTAGATTGTTCGAGAAGACCTAGGGGGAAAAAAATAATTTAACAAAAGACACTTGTGTAAGGCTCATGAGTCACGCAAGTTTTAATGTTAACAGTTGGGTTTTTTAGGCAGTGTTCTCTTAGAATGACCATGGGGGAGCCTGCGCACCACGGATTTCTCTCCTGTAACCAAAAGTCTGCTATTTTACTGTATGTACAAAAACTATTTTTGTTGTTTCTAAACCAGAAAATGAAACGGTCAGCGTCACCAGCTCTAATGGAAGTCATGACGGCAGAGTCTATCGACCCGTCAGAGACAGAAGTTGTCACAGAAATAGTCACAGAGATGCCGGATGAAAAGCGGCAGAGGATTGACACACAGGAGGAAGAAGTCTGTCTGGATGATGGGTAAATACCAATGTTTGTTAGTGTAAATACAGATATAACGGGTGGTGATGGCAAGAACGTGTGCTCACACCACCAATAGATACTTCGAAGGTGCTGGATCTCATCTGTCATGAAAAATTTAATGCTTATTGCTGTCAAAGGCATGCCTTTAATTTTTAAAAGAAATGGGGTTGGGAGAAGGTTGCTCTAGAAAGAAAACAGTAGAAAACTATATGAGCACATTTAAAAAAAAATAAAGTAAATAACTGTCTACTAATACTGTACTAAGTTTAACACTTTTGTGGTTCAAGCATTCATGCCCTCTTCTGTAATATTAATTTAAATAATCTTAGTTCAAAGTACAGATCAAATCCCATTCCCAAGCAATTCAAATTTTGAGGCTTTCATTGTCATTTCAATAGAGTTCCCCCCCCCCCTCTCTCTCTCTCTCTCTCTCTCTCTCTCTCTCTCTCTCTCTCTCTCTCTCTCTCTCTCTCTCTCTCTCTCTCTCTCTCTCTCTCTCTCTCTCTCTCTCTTTGCATTGTTGGTTTCCTGTTACCTAAGGATTCAGAACCATAACTCATTAACTGAGCTTTTTATTTTTTTTTCAATAATCCCCAAAAGATTAGTAGATGAAAACACACTCATCACAGCAATAAACCAATAATCCCCAATAGATAAGATGATAATATACTGATCCCACCGTCTCTCACGCATCTCCAAGAATCGTCTATGAGGAAGAAATAGTGCAGCCCCAGCAGCCCCCTCCTCAGTACCAGAACCTGATCATCCAGCACATGGACATAGCCGAGCCGCTCTCCACACTGAAGCGCTTGCTGGAGCTACGCCTGCAGTGCTCTCTGGCCGAGCACCAGTTCTACCTGCAGGACTCCATAGAAGTATGTTCCGGTTTAACGTAGATAAACTGAGATATCTTCACTGGGTTAAAAATGATTTTGGCTGGCTTGGAGATAATCAAACTTTTATTTACTTATTTCTGCTCTATATTGGACACAAATTTCTACAATTTAATGCAGATACCTGTCAGCCCATTTTTATTCTGAAAGACTAGTAAGATTCTTCATTTTACCTAAATCTCTTTAGTTCTCATACAAAATCAAGCCTATTAAAGAAAAATTTGTCCTAAACAAGTCAAATATAAAAGTAGAGCCAATTGACAATGTACCCTCATTGTAACTACGTTATTTTTGTTAAAACTTAACTTTAAGACCGCTCGTGTTCATGTATTATTTGTTTCTTCTTTTTTTCTATATTAACATCCATGAATTTGGTCTAAACATGCAATAATACTGATTGTATTACATCCATTACTATGTTTAAGAATCTAAGTTGAATGGGTTTGATGGTCTCAAATTAATAATACAATCCATGATGTCCACTTTTCCACAGTCAATTTATGAAATAGAGCTTGTTCATTTACAAATAACATACCAATATTGTGGCAGAATTTATATCCTATCTAAATTGCCACCTTACCACAGTAATAGATTTAAACTCTTAATTTAAATACTACAAGTTTACACTGTTTTGAAAGAGTTATTTTGCCCTGCTTTTCCCAGCTGGACAGCAGTAAAAGTCTGGTGGACCAGTGTGTGCAGGGCGAAGGGATGGTTCAAATCAACCTGGAAGTGAAATCACAGCCAGGGGTCAAGCCCAAAATCAACATTCTGGACATCCTGAAAACAGCTGAAGATGAAGTGGAAGAGAAGTACAGTAAGTAAAATGCTTTTGAATTAATTTGATTTGAGTTTACTGATTTTTTTTTTTACGTTCGCAGCATTTTTACAAATTTTTTTTCAATTTGTGTGCTTTGATATTTGGATGATAGATAATAATTTAAAAAATCTACAATCATCTTAGCTCTTAGATTTTCTAACGTTTGAATATAGTCAACACAGTGCAACACAGTGTCCAGAGTAGGTAACTGAAAAGATAGGTAGCTGTAAAAGAGTTTTGTGTTATAATTGAAATTAGATTTGTAAGAATTATGAAAAGAAAAATTTAAATGTAAGTGGACTTATGTTTTGTGTCTGCTGTATTGATACTAAAAAAAACCAACAACCGACTCATCCCTTTATTGGTTCTGTTTTCCAAGTAAGGATATACCATGTCAGTATGTCTGGAGATAATTACAATTATCCCTGGGTAAAAATGGTATTTGTGATTTACCGAGTCATCTTCAGTAGCATCCACTTTGTGGACAATGTCATAAAACAGTTTGTCTCTATCATTTTTCTCAAACATTAACCCCAATTACTATCTTAACTCTACTAGCAATGTAGGACTGAATTTTAGGCCCAATGGTAACTAGGTCTGGAAAAGATCACTTGAAGGCAAATAGATCACTAGACTACCAAAGTATGTTACTCTTTCTTTGGTTTAAGGGTTTCTGTTTTTGATTGGGGATGGGGGGTGGGTGGCTCAAGGAGTAGAGCATTTTTTTCCAAATTGTGAGGTCCCAGGCTCAAAACCCAGGATTGGTAAAGAATGTGTTAGATTTAGTCTACTGTTGGGTTGGTGTCAATATGATGTCCTGGTATCCCTGCACTGTCTCTTGTGGCAGCATGAAAATTTGTCAGACCTTAGTCTCCAGATCCGTCCACAATAAAGCCTTTCTGTTGGTGGTGGGTGTTAAGAAATCAACTGAACTTTTTTTTTAAAGAGGTCAGCGTTAAACTTGTTTGTAGTGCATGTCATAATTATTGCAGATTTCATGTATTATTATTATTATCAATACACTGTGTTAGCTGCTTGTTAATATATTTGAACATTCCTTGCTATTGTTAGTTGAACCTCAAATCTGCTCTCGCACAGTTGCAGATCAGGCCATGCAAGCCCCTTCAAAACAAAAGCACACACATACTCCCAAAAAAGGAAGGAAATTTTTTTTTTTTTTTAAAGTTATGATTAAGCATGCAAGTGTCTAAGTCAATATTGATACTATAATGATAACTAAATAAGCTTGGCCATCAATTTGGTTTGCAGTGACTAATCGCGCTAAAAATCTGTATTTGCTTTCTCAAAAGTTGGCAACTATGAAAACTATATAGCAATGACGAGTTAAATTCATTATTCATTTTATATCATGTCTGTCTGTCTGTCTGTCTGTCTTACATGTCAGTATGTCTGGACATAATTACAACTATCCCTGGGTAAAATTGGTATTTGTGATTTACCGAGTCATCTTCAGTTGCATCCACTTTGTGAAGAACTTTTTTAACAATGTCATAAAACAGTTTGTCCCTATCATTATTCTCAAACATTAGCCCCAATCACTATCTTAACTCTACTAGCAATGTAGGAATAAATTTCAGGCCCAATGGTAACTAGGTCTGGAAAAGATCACTTGAAGGCAAATAGATCACTAGACTACCAAAGTATGTTACTCTTTCTTTGGTTTAAGGGTTTCTGTTTTTGATTGGGGATGGGGGGTGGGTGGCTCAAGGAGTAGAGCATTTTTTTCCAAATTGTGAGGTCCCAGGCTCAAAACCCAGGATTGGTAAAGAATGTGTTAGATTTAGTCTACTGTTGGGTTGGTGTCAATATGATGTCCTGGTATCCCTGCACTGTCTCTTGTGGCAGCATGAAAATTTGTCAGACCTTAGTCTCCAGATCCGTCCACAATAAAGCCTTTCTGTTGGTGGTGGGTGTTAAGAAATCAACTGAACTTTTTTTTTAAAGAGGTCAGCGTTAAACTTGTTTGTAGTGCATGTCATAATTATTGCAGATTTCATGTATTATTATTATTATCAATACACTGTGTTAGCTGCTTGTTAATATATTTGAACATTCCTTGCTATTGTTAGTTGAACCTCAAATCTGCTTTTGCACAGTTGCAGATCAGGCCATGCAAGCCCCTCAACACCAGAACGCAAAAGTCGTGATCCCGTTGCCAGAGGAGTCTGAGAATGTCACCAGGTGGATTGTTGACCAGAACTTCCGCAGGGACCAGGAGCGCCTTAAGATTCCATTTGGTAAGTCTGAAATTGACTTCCTACCTACATTGAAATCCGCTTAAGATTCCATCTGAGCTGAATTCTATGAATACGTCGGGACGACAGAATCATAGTTATACTTCACCTTACAAATAAGTTTCGTCTCATTTATATATTATGACTGTTAACTATTTGTGATGCACCAAGTCAGTTTTTCCTACTTGCAGTAAAAAATTGGGATAAATAATAAATAAGCTTTTACGCCATCCCCAAGAGGTTTATAGTAAGCAGATTCTTCTGTACCGTGTTTTAACTATAACTATAATTATGTGTAAATGTCTAGGAAAAGGGCGTAGACATCAGATATTGTTTAATTGTACTTTCCCTTGTGGTAATTGATTTTTGAATTATGTTTATGAATTTTTTTTAATATTAAAAAAAATGTTTTTACAAGTTCTTTTTGAAGAATTAAGAAAACAATTAGCTTCTATATACTTAAAGAATTTACTCAAACATTTTGTTTAAACCGTATAAACGCCCCATAGATCATGGGGGTAAATAGCGATGAAGTTGTGTTCCTTTTTTTAATATTTTTTTTTAATCACAAACATTTTGAAGTAGATTTAGTCTCTAAATAATGTGTGTATGTGCTGTATTAAGTGAAACTTTTGAATATTTCAAAACAAGTTTATGATAAGAATAATTGGTATGGAATAAGTAGCAGTGTGATCTACAATTTTTCTCCTGGCTTACCTCCCATGTTCAGATCCAGCTCAGTGGAGTGAGCTGCATGTGAAACACTGGATTCAGTGGGCTGTTAAGGAGTTCCGCTTGGTCAATGTGAATGTGCACTCGTTCAACCTCAACGGAGAGCAGCTGTGTGCCATGACACACCCAGAGTTTGTGCAGCACATCCCTAATGACCCCGGAGACATCTTCTGGACGCATCTGGAACTTCTGCGCAAATGCAAATTTGTTGGTACGTGAGGAGTACGTTTTAAGCCTTAGTTTTATCATCATTTAGGGGGAGAAGATGGAAAGAGGAAATAAGCATGCTAATTGTTTCTTTACATTTTATGTCCTTGGCGGCTTATAGATTAAATGTTCTAATGCAGACTTATTTTGTCACACATGGTTAGTTCTTGGAAGTGATTTATAAACTAACAGTATTATAATCTGTAAACAGATCTGAAGCTTTAAGTGGTATGAATGAAATGGTAGCTTACAGCTTACTTCTCTTTGTATCATGAAGTTTTCATCTTTGTAAAGTTGCAATAAAAAAAAGAAAAAAAAAGAAATGCAAGCAGCAATGTTACAAAACATATAAGAGAAGTGATCTGTATTATGTTCAAGTAAAGTTCGTGTAAATCTAACAGTTACAAAAAATTTGTGGCGACGTCACAAAATGAGACGTTTTGCGGCATTTATACATTTTGACATATTGATACTACTGAAAAGCCCAAAATCTAAGCTTTAAAGTGGTGAAAAAAGTTTCAAAATATCTTTATTTAAAAAAAAGTTATAGCTATTTCAAAAACGGGTTCAGGTGAGGGTCGGATTTCATAAATGCGAGAAAAACGCAGTTGAAGTTCGGTGGTATAAAATCGTAAAGACCGCTTAGCAACGGCCGTTTTTATGCTATAGTACAGTGTTGTTTCAAATGGTAAACTATTTTTCTATCATTTTCTATTAGTTTAACCTTATAATGTGCAAGATTCTGTACAATTATCACAAGTTTTCACTGCTAATCGAGTTATTTATTACTAAATCAATGCAACGAGCGGCCGTGTTAAGATCAAGTGGGTTGATTCTATGATCCTCTCTTATCCTTTGATAAACGTTTCTCTCGGTGTGGTTGCTGTTAATTTTACCCGAACATTATTTTAGGATCAATTCTAAGTATAAATTTACCCCATTCCGTTCCTAGATCTAGATTTTAGATTAGATTTAGATCTATATTGGTGCACAGCTAGATGCTAGATCTAGATCTAGCTAGCAGATCCGAACCTGATTGTTAAGCTAGATCTAGATTCTAGATCTAGATATGAATCATGAAGTTTTCATCTTTGTAAAGTTGCAATAAAAAAAAGAAAAAAAAAGAAATGCAAGCAGCATTGTTTTTAAAAGTATATATTTTTATGGGATGATAAATGACACCCAATGAATGATCTATTCCACAGCTGTGATGCAACAGCCCACACCTCACGCTATCACAACCATCACAGTCTCTACGTCAGACGCAGAAGGAAAATATGGTAGACCTGCTTTTTGTATTAGTGTCAGAGAGTTTACATTTCAGTTTCAACAATGGGTGTATTTGCTCATTCTGTACTGTGATTCCGATTGCCTTCTGAAAAATAGTGTTGTTGCCCTTTTTGTTTTTGTTTTGTTTTGTTAATGTTTTGTATCAATAATTATCAAATTGAAGTTTTAAAAGATAAGGGGGTTTCGACATTCTACTTAGCTAACTTTCTTCCTTGCAACGGATTGCTCTTTATCAATTTTCAAAGTATCCAATTGGTAGGAAAACTATATGAAATCATTACAAAGCAAATGACAGATGTTCTTTTCTTCATTTCAAGTATAATGCACCCTAGGGCCTTCTGGTGGAATTGGGCGCTATATACCGTAACAGACATGCTATTATTATTATTAATGTTGATCATTAAGACATTATTGTTATTAGTAGTAGTAATATTATAAGGTAAAGTAATGTTTTTATTTGTTTGCGAATGGCTTCCCTCAGGTCGAGTTAGATCAGTTGGCAAGCACAGACCTCGCTCACCGCGGATCACAGGGGAGGAGAGAATGTCACCGGGGAACAGAACAGGTAAGAGCAAGCTTTGTAAGGCACAGTAGAAACCACATGATTCAAACATGTAGAAATCATGTAATTAAACTTTGACAAAGAGGGTCAGTCGGTTGAGCTATTGGTCCCAGGTTCAAATCCTGACCAAGACCGCCTTGTTCATTACTGACTGAGGAGGTGTCGGTTCTCAATTTGGCTTTAGGTTATTGAAGGTTGGGTTAACACAAATATGAGCATTATTGATATATCACTGTAGTGTAATAAGATGCAGGGTACAAACGATTGTTTTAGGATATTTCCATGTTTATATTAGCCTTATTCTTTTGGATTGGAGAGGCATGTTTAGAAGCAGTACGTAGGCACTTAATGTTTGCAGCTTTGCATCCATTTCTGATTTGATTGAGGGACGCACTTTTCAAATTGGCTCATAGTATGTAAACCAATTAGGTTAATTGCATTGCATTTTGTTTTTACTTAAAAGGGTAGGTTTATATCATTGTTGATACAGGATGCAAGACAGCTTACAAGATGTAAATAGCTGTTAGAAGGTGCTTGCTTCGAAACCTCTGATCAGTCAAAAATTTGTCCAATTTTGTCCGCTCGAAGTGGGTTGGTGTCAGTATAATGTGATTGGCTGAGACAGGAGTCCAGGTCTCGCGGTACTGTCTTGTGGCACATAAAATTAAAATTGTCAGGTAGTGCTGACATGACACAGAGCAAAACAAATACACAAACAATCAACCCCCCCCCCCCCCCCCCCCCCCCCCCAATACTGCAAGCTGCGAGCTCTCCCACTGTTCACTCATGTTTTATCTCTCCCCCTGAAGGCAACAATGGTCAAATCCAGCTGTGGCAGTTTCTTCTCGAGTTGCTCACAGACAAGATGTGCAGGGAGGTCATTTCCTGGGTTGGGGAGGACGGAGAGTTCAAGCTCATGAACCCGGAAGTTGTTGCTCAGATGTGGGGCCAGCGGAAAAACAAGCCGACCATGAACTACGAGAAGCTGTCGCGGGCACTCAGATACTACTATGACGGAGATATGATTGCTAAGGTAAAGGTGTAGGAATCTAGATACGTAGGGTTTTTATACAGTGATCTCTTAAAGATTAGAAATAGAAGGATGTCTTTAACAAGAAAATTTGTAAGGCTTCTTTATTGGTAACTTTATTTCTCATTTGGTGACTATAGGGTATGGTTAAAGGACTTAAATTTCTCATTTGGTGAACAGTATGGTATTTAGAGGGGGGGCTCTCTCGTTCTCTCTGGATTTAACGTCTCCTAGGTTCCGCTGAGAGATCTTGTTTGTTTTCTTTTTTGTGTGTGCATTCTAAGATATATATATTGTTATATTATGTAGCTCTAATGACTTATTTTTTATAACAAGCATCCTCATTGTCCTTATGCTACCCCCACATTGCACGGCAAGAGGTTTGTCTACAAGTTGTGTATGCCAAGATTTTTCTTTATATTCTATGCTGAGCTGAAGCTGGTTAGACAAATAAGGTTGTTTTTTTTTTACCAACCCCTCATTGTCCTTTGAGATCATGTGACTCTGAAGCTTTTCTATAGATGGAGGGAGAGAACTCTCCATACGGCGATGTGACTCTGAAGCTGGCAAGTTAAATGTTTTAGTTTTTATTTTATTTAATATAGCAAGCATTCTCATTGTTCCCTATGTTCCACCACAGGTGCACGGCAAGCGGTTTGTCTACAAGTTTGTGTGCGACCTGAAGATGCTGCTGGGCTACACGGCTGCTGAGCTGAGCCGCCTGGTGGGCACCAGTGAGGAGATCAGTGTGGTGGAGAGACGCCAGCCTCACTCTGGCCGCATGCGCACGGCCTACATCGCCACCATCAAGTCTGACGCAGCGGCCAGGCTCATCGAGCAGCAGACGGCCTCGTCGAGAATCATCGAGCAGCGCACCCAGCTGGTGCAGACAGTCGACTGACTATATGGGCCCGTCTGATGCTAGGCTTTGTGTGGACGGTCGCGGGACTCTAGTGGGCCCGTCTGATGCTAGGCTTTATGTGGGCGGTCGCGGGACTCTTGTGGGTCTGTGTTGGGTGGAGTGACTCTATGTGGGCGGTCGCGGGACTCTTGTGGGCCTGTGTTGGGTGGAGTGACTCTAGTGGGCCCGTCTGATGCTAGGCTTTGTGTGGACGGTCGCGGGACTCAAGTGGACTGTCTGAGATGGACTTTATGTGGACGGTCGGGCTTCACTGATAATAGGTTTGGGGAAATCAAGTGACTATATGGCTCTGCTGATTATAGGGCATTGTTTGAACTGTCGAGGGACTAGGCCTATATGGGTCCGAATGATAATAGGCTTTGTATGGCGTCAAGTGACTCTCTGGGACCTTTTAATAATAGGCTTTGTTTGGGGGAAGTGGGTTGTTGTTACCATGTCTCTGGCCTGTTCATTGCAAATATCCATGGAAATAAACTAGAGCCCTAGATTGTGGGCCTGTTTGATAATAGGCTTTGAATGGATCATCGGGTGACTATACAGGCCTGTCTGATATTGGGTCTTGTTTGGAGAGGTACACTGGCTAACTATGTAGGCCTGTCTCATAATAGCCTGTCTCTTGGATAGTTCTCTGACTATATAGGCCCGTCTAATGACAAACTCTGAATGGAGGGGGCGTTGTTGTTGTTACTACCAGATGTCTGGCCTGTTGCTGATCATTGTAAATATCCATGGAAACAAACTAGAGCCTTATTTTGTTGATCATCGAGGGAGAGGGTGGATGGGAAGGAAACGACACTTACTGTCACTATGCACTGGAAGTCTTGGTGGCTTGAAAGAAGACTTGTGCCACACGCTGTGACTTCTCTGAAGAGATAGACTGATTGTTTTCTTTTCAGTGTTTAACAGATGTGCTGCTAAATAGAGTAAATCTAATTTTCTCTACGTTGGCATTCAAAGGTTTCATTTGACACTCAAAGTTAACAGATTCCAGAACTTTTACATAGCGCCAGTCATGTGTTTATATTATCAATAGGGAGACGGAGGGAAAAGATATGGAACTGGCTGAGGTGAAGGAATTCACCTAATGTAAAATGTGAACACAGACATGATCACCAACACCAGAAGTAAATCACATTATGTTCAATGGATGGATTTATTTTTTTTTACCGTATTTCTATCCATATAACTTCAAACAGCCACTCCTGTGTGAATAATTTACTTTGTTCCATGCTCCGTCTATCGGAAATATTGTCTAAGGTTAGTGATTAAGACCTCTCCTCAGTAGTTGCTTTTGAAAGTTTGGGATGATTGTCAAATTTGTAATATGATTTTAAAAGTGTTAGCAGAGATCATCTGTGGGAAACTTTGTTACTTTGCTCTCAAGCTAAACAGTTTGATTTAAAAAAAAAAGTGGCCATAGCCGTACAAATTTCCTGGCCTTTTAGGCTTCAGAGAAGCTGTAGATTCTTTCTGATATTCGTCTTTCCTGCCATGCACAGCAGTTTGGAAAGTTAAATCAGAAGATTGCAATAGTGGTGCATCCTAGATCTAGGTGAGATATATCTTAGACATCTTTTCAATAAATTGTGGTCAAAGTAATTCAAACGATCTAGTCATAGATTTATATTATAGATGTATCCTTGAGTTAAAAGGTGAAAAGCCAGACACAAAAAATAAGGGTCTTCTTTAGTGTGCATAGAGCATATTAGATCTGGGGGAAGGCCTAAATAATATAAATTTGCCATAAACTTTTTGTTTGTTCCCACTGAGCTATATATATTTTTGAAAACACATTTCTAAAAAGAAATACGATGAAAAAGTGTAATACTTGCTCATTATGCATAATTTTATGTCTGTTGACAGAGAAGACAGTCTATTCCCATGTTTTCTGCTCTTTTTGTGCCTGAGATGATTATAATAAGGGGCTTTAATATGATACTGTACATATGATGACCTTTTGTAAATTATACCTCATGCTCTCAATTCACCCTATTCAAGCTGACTTGATTGTTTTGTTTATCTTCTTTTCACCAAATATCCCATTGAAGGTAAGGGTCCTGTTATCACCGTGAGCCACTCACATTGTTTTCATTGTTTCTGTCTACTGTGACTCCTCTCCTTCCTTATTATGCCATTTAGTGTTGGGAGAGAGGGTTGCTTGGTGGGCCACGATGAATTAACATGCTTTCAGTCTTTCAATATATATCCCTCATAATCAATATTGAATGAAACGAGTTTATCAATATGGTGGTTCAATATGCATGCTGTTTATGTTTTCTTTTTAAACTAATGAATACCCATGGTTTGCCTCATTGTATATGACATTGCCTGTTTCTTTAACTGATAGCTAAATAATTTCTTTTGACTTCTATGAAAAGCCTGTTAATCAAATGCATGATTAAAATATAGTAAGTCTTTTGACAGTGACCCTCTTTGAAACCTTGTCAATATCTTTTTTTTTTCTGGTGACCAATGGAAATAGGAAATATTACTGTTTTGATGAGTTGATTTAAAAGTCTAAATTTGTCTAGCTTTGCTGAGTATCTGATTTACTTGTGTGATGTGCTTTGGCAAATTTGTTTTTATCATGTAATTATCTTGTCATGGTCTAGAAAAAGTGGACTCATTTCCATCTGCGCCTATCTAAAAACCAACAGCACTGAAACAATGTAGTCTAAAGACCTTTGGAAATTAAATTTTCAGAATTTTCAAATTTTCCAGAATAAGTCAGTACGATGATGATCCTGGACCTTACTTTCCCAGGCAACATGCTTAATGTTGAATGAGTAGTGACTAGACTGAAAGAAACACTTGGATTTAAATATTGCCATTCATAACCAACTCTGTGGTTTTCCCTTGATATTTTCATGAACGTTTCACACTTTTAAGCATTTCCCTTCCAGCTGATGCATGATCTCAAGTAGACTTGTTGTGATTTTAAGGGTATTGGTAAAACAAAAAATTTTGAGAAACTACCATATTTTCAAGCATCTCCAAATAATTGTCAGTTCTTGAGGGGGAAAGACTAGGCGGCTCAACAGTGAAGTGCGCAGCTATTTCTATTTGGATGCTTTTCCACTGTGTCCCTAATCAAACTGCCTTCTGGCCCACTGGTTGGGAGAAGGTCAGCATAATACTAGAATAATCTAACAGCGGAGAAGAGAGCACGAGACAAAGGTCAGTGGATGCTGTATACTGGATGCGGTTCGCTGGGCGGCAAGGGGTAGTAGAGACCTGGGCCAAGTCAACTCAACTCAGGTTAATTGTAAATGAAGGGCGGTCCAAGGAAAGGACACCCAGTCAATTGAAAATCAACTTGAGAATCATTGACCTATGCAGCCTCTACTGTGGCTTTTTTCTGTTCCGTTTTTTTCCATCTAGTTGCGATAAAAGTACCATATTGTAAGGAACTTGAAAAGGCTTGCAAAACATAACCACTTCATATTTTCATAGATAATTACCCACCTTTTGTCTGTTTAATAATACCAATTGCAAGAAACATAGCGGTACATATGAAAGTGACAAATATTCTAATGAAATATTTCCCACTTTCGTTAAAACGGTTGCATTCTTTAAACAGATAACAGAGATGTTAATAGATTTGAAGAAGTATTTCTTGCTTAGCAATATGTCGCCGATTTTTTTTTTTTACGTTTCTTTTTATTTCCTCTCCAACATGAACATTCCCATGTGCTCAATTTTGCTAATTAAAAAAAGTTTGTTTCATTGAAATGGGCAACCTCAGGCAATATGTGATGTTAGTTTTAAAGTGTGTAACTTATCTATTGTTATGGACTACTTCTAACACTAATCTTCATGTAAACCACTGTCTCTGTATATAAATCATTAAATGATTCTTTGGGTAGCTGAGGGGACGCAATATTAATTATCTTTTTTTCTTCTGTTGAGCCTGAAGTCCTATCTCTTAAAGGCAGCATTAAGTTAGAACATATAACTTTCAAGGTGGTTGGTGAAATCAATACACTGTCTCATGACAACTTTTTTAATCACTTTAAGTCGGTCGTTGAGTTAGTCACTGGCAGATAGAGATAAGTGTTGACACGTGTACAAACCTATGTATCGTCATGTTGCTAACGTAATGGTCTATCTGAAAATCTGTAGTTTTTAGATTGAATGGGACTGTAACAGATAGATAGGGAATCATTCAATGATACTTGTGGCAGATCGATGTTACTTGGTCTCTGTGAAATTGACCATTATTATGTCAAGATGACAATTTATATGTGCACATGCTACCCTGTAGTCAAGTTTATAACATTACAATATTGTTAATCTCCAGGGCTATGTGAACATCTGTTTAATTATGGTGGAAGCTTAATCTGAAGAAAACTTGTATATATTTTTTTAGAACGTGTGTGCTGTGTTAAAATGTACTTTACTTCAGGTTTTTTTGTTATCTTTTGTGTGTGTGTGTATGTGTGCAAAATGGTCTATAAATAGAGTGCCTCATTATTTTACATAGCACAAATAATATTCTATGTGATGAAAGAGTTTAGGTAGACATACAAGATGTTATCTAATTAAACTTAAAGAGAGTTAGGTAGACATACATTATGTTATCTAATTAAACTTAAAGAGTTTAGTTAGACATACAATATGTTATCTAATTAAACTTAGAGTTTAGGTTGACATACAAGATGTTATCTAATTAAACTTAAAGAGTTTAGGTTGACGTTACTGTTTACACTGAGCAAGGCGCCCGACGTCAAGAGGTGTCTGCCTTCTTGTCTGTCCTTATTTCCTCCTACTGAAAATTTATCTCTTGTGGCAAAGTTATGTTTGCGGTAATTATATACCCTTCTCTAAAAAGTTTTTTTAACTCAGTTAATTCATCAACAAAAATTAAACTAGATTGTTATTAAAGAACACATGGGGAACTTAATTTAAACTAATCTTAAGATTTGGTGGTTATAATTCATAAAGGCAGGCAATTTTCTTGTCACTGGTGTGTGACACCTAACCCTTTGATTTTAGTGCTTGTAACATGATTGGAACATTTTTGGCCTCTCGTCAGTTGTATAACTATAATGCCTGATCTAATTTTTTTGTCTAATATTAAAGTTGAGATAATTTTCAAACTAAGATATGACGTATAACTGAGGTGAAGCTATGAGAACACACTTTCATTTTTCTTTTTTAATCCATTATACTTATAGAACTTTTAATAGTATTCACCTTATTGATACACGTATCTCTTGCTATTGTATAGCAATTTTTAAAATAAAAGGGGCTTTGGGCATACATGATGTAAATTTAAATTTCACTACCCTGGCACTTGAAGGGCTAAACATTTGCGCCTCACATTAATAGTCATTCATAAAAATCACTTTATCTCCATTGATGTCAATGTGCACCTGTTCTATTTGCCTTATACATAATTATAATATAAAATGTGACTGAGTTGGTACTCATGCTATTGTTTTCTTGCTTGAATTATTCTATTGCTGTATATTATTTCTCATAAATAAAGAGAATTCAAACATCAGATCAATTTCATATGGTTAGAGAGCAGTTGTTTTTGTAATTCGTCTGTCTGTTAGTGTTACTCTTTCTTCCATTTTGTCCCTGCTTGCCTGTGAGAATGTCTGTCAGTGAGTCAGTCTCACTTGCATGTAAAATTGTCAGACGCTTGCGTTGGGATCTGTCTACAATATAGCCTGTATAGTGCTGACAATCTAGACGTTAAGCAACAAAACATACACACACACACTTTCTCAACTGCTCTCTCTCTCTCTTTCATTCTTTTCTTGTGAATTGCCAGTCATTTTTTTCAATAATAACAAAAATATAAACAAACACATACAAGTTTAAACAAAGAAAAAAAAAAACCCAATAAAATGCTCAAATGTCTGAGAAGGAAAGTGTGAGGAATGTGATTCACTCAGATTTGTCTGCTCATCAAAGTTAAACACAGACATGTGAAGAATGCTGAACAGTCTGTAATAAAGCGGCACTTACACAATCAGTATTGCGCAATCCACGTTGCCCAATGTTCAAACTAGACTCATTTCGAACTAAATATTTCTTGAGACTGAGAGTGGCAAAAGTTGCAAAATGCTGCAACATAACTCTAGCTTCTAACTAAGACCAATTTAAATAAGTAAATTGTCCTGAACGGAACGTCAAAGCTGTTATAGAATTTGTACTTGCTATGTTTCGTTTGATAACTTTCATGAAAATCTCACGGTATAAATAGATTTACTGTTGTACCATCTGACATATTTGGATTCAAGTGAGATAGATTGATAAAGTTAGCGGACTTCTGATTTTCCTAGTCCAAGGATTATTTTCCTGAGTAAGTCCTAGTAGTTTTTTTTTTTCATCTTTTAAATTCAATACATGTACCAATAATAGAAATATTTTTGCCCATAATAATTAATATACAAACCTTGTTTACCAAAGACTTCAAGTAAAATTGGTAGTTCACTAATCTTGCGCAACACGGTTCTATCTGATATTTAAATCTGGTTGGCAAATTTTAATTGAAACAAATCATTTTTCTTCGTTATACTGTTAACTTCATTATAAATGTTAATGAGACAAGAAGAGTTTTAGTCTTTGGTTGAATTTGTTTTGTTTTTTGAACTATTTACGCTGAACGTTCCAGAAATGATCGAGTTTCCGTCTTTTGTTAAATTTGTTTTGTTTTTAGAAGTATTTCCACAGAACGTTCTAGAAATGATCCTCTGATTTATAGGCCAGACAAATTCTCAAGTTCTGAACAAATACATTAAATGGTAAGACTAGAAAAGGAATTTCTTTTGCCAAAATCATTAATTTTCCTTATTCTTCTCTAATTGATGTATGGGAGATAATCGACAGTCTTTGTAACATCTAAGATATTCCTGACTAATTTCCCTTTTCTTTTTTTTTCAAATGGAATATTTCCTTTGAAAGCAGAAAAATGAAAGACACTAATGATATTGTTGTGCATCTCGTTTTACTCTTGGTTTGGGTTGTAGATTTTTTAACATAATCGCGGATGGTCCCAAAGTTAATGTCTGACAATTTTACGAGGCAGGGCGGGGATATTAAAACTGTTGTCTCAGACCGTCACACTATTTATTTTTCTTTTATCCCATTAAAAAAAAATGCAATGAAAAAGGCAGCGTATGCTTTGCAAGTGTTTGAGGTTTTAATATATAAATTTTGCAATCGCCCCACGTTCATGTATTTAAAAAAAATTATGCGTGTCCGACATCAGCACTATATAGCTTATAATTATTATGGACGGGTTCTAAGACTGACGCCTGACAATTTTTATGTGCTGCCACACACGAGATGGGGCGGGGATACCATGACTCATGTCTTAGCTGGTCACATTAAACTGACACCAACCCAACCAGTAGGGAGCGAAATCGCCAGGGCTCGAACGACGGACATTTTGCGTGGCAAGCTGATGTTCTACCCCAGGGCCACCGCGCCCCCTATGAGTATGAGCATTGATTGTGAAATACCATTGTAAATTTATATTATTATCTCATGATTTAACATGTAATAGTTTTAGTAGATTCTTTACAGCTAGGTTTTGAATAGGTTGCTTAACTTCCAACGAAATATTGAACGATCGTTGGTTTCGAACCGGACACCTCCCGGTCGATACATACGCTCTACAGTACAACCCCCTGCTCATTTTCCCCCCTTTACCGATTAATTTACAAACAAAATTTAATATTCCAAACAACACTTAGTTTCTATAAAATGTAATTACACAGAGATAGAAGATATTTATTTTTAAGAATTTGACAATTTATATTGCACGCAACTTGTATAATACGATATATTACATGAAAATGAAGTATCATATTTGGGAAATTAAAGTTGATTGATTAAGCTTAATTTCCAGTACTTTATAATTCTTTACGTAGTGAATACAAGTACTAATCATGGCTGTAAAGTTGACGCGTCATTCACTATCAGCGTTGTTATTACAGGATGTTTTTAATCGTTGATTATGATAAAGCTGAGCTAATGAGTGCGAATTGGAAAGATTAAGTAAATTTAGACGCTCGTCTTCGACGCTAATTTCCTGGTAAACCGAGGGTCTTAAATATATATTTACTCTGTAAGCTTTTAATTACAGTTCGAGAGCGAAAATAATGATATTGTTATGGTTTGAATGGTCATTGCGCCAGTAGTAAGTGCATATGATTATGAACAGGAAGCGCAAAGATGAAGTTGATCTGGACGCCCGACTTCGACATAATTATGGTAAAAAGAATGTATACACAATTATATATATAATTTTATATATAGATCTACTTCCTCATTGAGTTTGTAACTAAAACAGTACAGCTATAAGGTTTTAAAGGCGTTGTGATAACAGGATCTAGAGCGAAAACAAAGACGACAGGTCAGGAAATCTGCACTGGTGTCCAATCATAGCTCTATAATAGACTAAAGGAGCCAATGAGCTACGACAAAACCCACACAAAAGCGTCATCCTTTATCGTTGGTGCATTAGTAGATCTACGTGTAAATATTATGGTGGGAACGGTTAGGGTGCATTAGTAGATCTACATGTAATGAAATATAACTTTACCGAGGCTGTTGCAGTATTAGTGTTATGGTTGGTTGATTGGGTTGGTTTAACGTCCAACATCAGCACTATATAGGCTTCTTTGTGGACGGGCCCCAAGACGGACGTCTGACAATTTTATGTGCTGCCACACACGAGACAGAGCGGGGATACCATGACTCCTGTCTCAGCCGGTCACATACTGACACCGACCCAACCATAGGGAAGGTAACAGCCAAGATTCGAACTCGGGACCTTTTGCGTCGGAAGCCGATGTTCTATCCCTGGACCACCGCGCCCCCCATTAGTGTTATGGTAGGGCCACGGTTATTTAAATCCTTATTACCTTGGTTGTCTCTGGTGATCGTTAGAATGATGCTGGAGTTAGTTTCGTCTGGGATACGCCTTCACCTCAGGTGTACAATATCCTATCCCATGTGTAAAATGCTCTAAATCTTTAGTATTTTAGAAACGAGGTAGAACACTGTATACCGGAGGTGAGGACGTGTAAGAGACTCTGACAACTATCCAATCTGTTTACAAGGGTGCGTTTTAATGAGGGTATTACATACACGAACTGAACTGGAAATGTAGCTGCTATTTCCTTCTGGTCTTGCTTTAGTATGGAAGTTAATCTGTTGTGTGATAATCTCGACTACAGAATATAGGCCTAATTGTTGTTCATGTGCTCAGATGGGTGAACTTTATATCAAATTTTGTAGGCTACATTTTAGTACATTTAGTACCATACTTGTCAAGAATGTTAGATTTTAGTGTAAAAATTATTTGTTTCACTATGCTCCGTTAATATTTGAGTTTGTTCAACGTACAAGTGTATCAATTTTCTAGTTTTTGATTAACTTGATCTTCTATAACAGATGAGTAGTTAAAAGATAAAGACTAAAGATACTTAATAAGTACTAAATAGACGTTCAAAGACAATATTAGTAACTTAGAAAAAAACCCACACGAATACAGACGTAACATAAAAACTCTATATATATGAAAACAAAATAGCTTTATTGAAGAACCATTGACATAAACATGAAAATACGAAATCAATTTATGTTCGACATATTTTCTGGCATTTAAATTATAGGAAATAGTATGCAACGTTGAATGATGTATGTACAACATAATTGATCCTGAAGTCAAAACACATAACATGAATACATAAAACATCGTAGGGGTACGAAAATTGAACAATACTACAAAAAGTGAAAGTGTGTTTCTACTTTCTCTCTAGATATAGATTTAGAACAATTTGCAGTTTAAGATGAGAATCTAAAATGTACACCATCTCATAAAGCGTGAACTTAATTCATCATATGAATTCACAAACTTCGCGAGGGCAAATTCATGAAATCCAGGTGTACAATATTTAAATCTGAATGGATTGAATTTGATATAAAATGAGGTGTCTAAAATATTTAAACTATGTTCAAATACATATTCTTCCCATCCCTATGACATTATTGTTTAGGACGTGTATGAAAGTAACGGTAAGCTTTGAGGCTCATTTTCGCGAGTTTGCAATGAAAGTGTTAACCATTGTTATATTTCTCATGGGTTAAGAAAGTACACTGACTTAAAATGCTTTAATTATTCTACAAACAAATGATGTATAAATGGCAGGTAACAAAATGGCGCCATAAACTACTTGATATTAGCACATTCAATGATGAATATCCATTCTCTTGACCTACTCTTCTCTCTCTCTCTCTCTCTCTCTCTCTCTCTCTCTCTCTCTCTCTCTCTCTCTCTCTCTCTCTCTC
>RQTK01001175.1:97584-114619 GCA_003991915.1 Elysia chlorotica | reverse complement strand
TCCAATCTCCCTCTTTACTTGAGGCCGAGACGTTTCTTCTCCTTGTCCTTCTTCCTGACCACCTCCAGGTTCCGGTCTCGCCAGGACGACTTGCGCAGTTTGATTGGTCGGTTCCCCACGTACTTGCCTGGGCACATGATGGGAGGGAGGGAGGGGGAGGACAAAACACAATAGTATACGATTAGTTCATTGAATGTAAAAAGTTAAATGATATATAGGGCAGAGGGAGGAGGGAGGAGGGGGGAGGACAAAACACAATAGTATACGATTAGTTCATTGAATGTAAAAAGTTAAATGATATATAGGGCAGAGGGAGGAGGGAGGAGGGGGGAGGACAAAACACAATAGTATACGATTAGTTCATTGAATGTAAAAAGTTAAATGATATATAGGGCAGATGGTTAGGAGAGAAAGGGGAGGGAAAATAAATATAAGTTCGTTGCATGTTTAAAGTAAAAAATTAAATGGTATATAGGGCAGAGGAAGGAGGGAGGGAGGGGTGACAGGACAAAACACAATAGTATAAGATTAGTTCATTGAATGTAAAAAGTTAAATGATATATATCGGGCAGAGGAAGGAGGGAGGAGGGGGGACAGGACAAAACACAATAGTATAAGATTAGTTCATTGAATGTAAAAAGTTAAATGATATATAGGGCAGAGGGGTGGGGGAGAAAGGGGAGAGAAAACAAATATAAGATGAGTTCGGTGCATGTTTAAAGTAAGAGAATTCTATATAGCTATATAATTATGGTAAAGAGGTGGGGAGGCAGGGGTATTAACAACAAATATAAGAATGTTAAAATAAAAAAAAAAGAATTATCTAGGGTAGAGTGGTGGGTAAAAGAAGGGACAGGGAGAGAATACAATTATTATAGGATAAGTTCACGAATGTTAAAAGTAAGAGAATTATGTATGGCAGAGGGGTGGGAGAATGGGGTGTAGAGACAAAAAATAAGAGAAATAAGATGACTTTATGAAAATTATTATTTTAAGCAAAAGAACTATGTGCGTATTGGGAAAAGTAAAAGAAATATTGAAGGAGAGAGAGGGAGACAGACAAATAGACAAAGGCGGAGATAGAGACAGGCATAAAGTTTTGTTCAGGTTGGGGTGTGTGTGTGTGTGTGTGTGTGTTTTGTTTTTGTGTTTTTTTACAAAATTAAACAGCAATTATATATTTTTCCTCCTCTTAATATTAATTTTTCTTTTACCCTTCTCAACACAAACACACATATAAATTATAGATATATGTTGAATACACCATAATAGCCATCGGCCGGTGCCTTGCGTAATAATGTATCTAAACCAGGAAGAGACGAAGGGAGGTAAGAAAGCTTTTGTATTGTCACTTGAAGAAAGCAAGTTAAAAGTTCGTGCGCGTGCATTTTTTTGTAAAAGATAATTTTAAAAGGTCGCTGGTTTTGGGATGTCCATTCGGCGCTTTGGTAAACAAAACGGGATAATTCTATTAGTTGACTGTTGAGGCTAGTGATGGGTAATAAAACATGAAGCGGAGGAGTGGTATTGCTGACATTATCGAGAGAGGGAGAGAGAGAGAGAGTGAGAGAGATAGAGAGAGAGAGAGATAGATAGACAGATAGTAAGAATAGAGAGTAGTTGTTGAGTTTGTTTAGCGTCCAACGTCAGCAATATATAGGCAATATTGTGGACGGGCCCCAAACTTTCATTTCACAATTTGAGGGAGGGAGGACAGACAGACATATAGACAGACATATAGACAGTAGATAGATAGGTAGATAGATAGATAGATAGATAGATAGATAGATAGATAGATAGATAGATAGATAGATAGATAGATAGATAGATAGATAGATAGATAGATAGATAGATAGATAGATAAATAGATAGATAGATAGATAGATAGATAGATAGATAGATAGATAGATAGATAGATAGATAGATAGATAGAAAGTAAGAATAGAGAGTAGTTGTTGAGTTTGTTTAGCGTCCAACGTCAGCAATATATAGGCAATATTGTGGACGGGCCCCAAACTTTCATTTCACAATTTTATGTGCTGCCACACACGAGACAGGGCGGGGATACCATGCCTCCTGTCTCAGCCGGTCACATTAAACTGACACCGACCCAGCCAGTTACAGGTGGCGAAATCGCCATGACTCGAACCACGGACCTTCCACGAACCCCAATAGATAGATAGATAGATAGATAGATAGATAGATAGATAGATAGATAGATAGATAGATAGATAGATAGAGAGAGAGAGAGAGAGAGAGAGAGAGAGAGAGAGACAGACAGACAGACAGACAGAGAGTGATAGGCAGAGAGAGTAAATTGTGCGGAGAGGGAAGGTATGTGAGACTGAGGCGGATAAAAAATATAAAGAGCGCGAGGGAAACACGTACTGTCGCCCAAAGTCATCTTAACCTAAAAGCCCAAAAAGCCCCAGACCTGAATGGAGAGCTCTTCAAATTAGTTTAAGCCAGAAGTTGAGTGGGTGAGTGAAACCTGTTGGATCCGCACTCCATCACCGTGTGGTACACAGTACTAAACACACCCTTGTCCTGTTCGTGCGCCTGCCTGTCCTGTCTTGAACTTGAAGTCAGGCAATCAAGCGACCTTCCCCGCGCACTGAAAGACGTGAGAAACGCCTTTGTCACAGTTTGTGTCTGGTCCTGTCTCGCTCTCTATGAACCATGTACTGATGTAGCTTGCATTGCGACATTTTCTTGTCACATTTCACAAAAAACTCATTGATTTCCACTTTGTTGCATGACTTGAGTCACGCTCAACAGGCAGAGGCGTTCAAGTGCCGTCTTGTCATATTCTGATATTGATGATACTTTAATACAACCCAGATCTCCCTTGTGGAGGATGAGAAAAGTTGATATTCAATAATCTCACTTCCGACCTATCGTGGATAATGTACATAATAACCTCATTTACTCAAGACATTGGAACGGCAACGTCCTATAATCGGAAAAGTTTATTTGTATATTTTGCTGGTTAACGCCAAACCTAAGCAACATATAGGCTATATTGTGAAAGGGCCCCAAGACTGGCGCCTGTTGATCAGGAAAAGCAAAATTGCTCTCGTTTCAAAGCTCATGGGTTCACAAGGAACTTCCCTATACGGTGACGGGACTCCCAGAGCGCGACATCCAAGACTTGATCATCGGTCACAATAAACGAGATCGACACCGACCTAACCAGTTGGAAATAATCGGGGTGGCCTGTGCGGGAATTGAACCAGATCTATTTCGATTAGAAGCCACGCGCTCTATCTTTGGATCACTTTGTCCTCTCTCTCTCTCTCTCTCTCTCTCTCTCTCTCTCTCTCTCTCTCTCTCTCTCTCTTTTGTTTGTTTGGTGGGGGTTGTTTTGCTTTTGTTGCTGTTGCTTACCGTCCAACGTCGTCAAGCTCTATAATTGTTATATTGTGGACGAGTCCCAATACTCACATTTGACAAGTGCATACAAAGACATGTCTCAGCCGTTCACATTATACTGACACCGATCCAGCCAGTAAGGGACGCAATTGGACAAATTTATCTTCTAACGATACTGGTATTCGAACCAGGACCCTCCTGATTGGGAGACCAACGCTCTACCACTTGCACCAGTTCGACCTGCCTCTATCTATCCTCTGCTACAAGACACATGCGAGTCCACGCGACTATGGTAATTATTCTTAAATCTCTGCGCGTTGTCAAAACATAATAAACGATGAAAGGCAGAGCAGGAAGAAATACTTGCCCTCATAATTATTAGAAAGAGAGCATAGTTATACATTAAAATGAAAGCGAGGAGCAAAATTTAAGAAAATTAAGAACGAACAATGTGACATTTCATGACAGTTGTCTAGTCTATTCTTCGAACTAATCTACATCATGAAACGCAATATTTATAATTTCGAAGATTACAAGATTAATTATTATATAAGTATCAATGTTCTGGAAATGAGTTTTAAAATGACGGGCTGATCAATTCAAAATTAATCATTTTAAAAGTCTCATTTCCGGTCCTAAGGCAACTGGGAACACACTGATTATTGAGGGTTCCAGTACATGTAATATCCAAGTCCTGCCACTGTCCACTCCATCACTCAAATGGACATCCAGTGCACGACAATCACGTTACAGCCAAATGGCGTAAAGGTAGAGCGTTCGTCTCCCGGTCTGGAGGTCGCAGGTTCAAAACCCACGATCGATCAAAGAATATTTGTCCGATTTCGTCCCCTACAGATTCGAATAGTGTCAGTATAAATGTTTCCGTGTGAGACACGAGTAATAGAACTGTCGCCGTATAGGTTCCCTCAGGGGAGCGGGGGGCGCGGTGGTCCAGGGGTATAACATCGGCTTCCGACGCAAAAGGTCTCGAGTTCGAATCCTGGCTGTTGCGTTCCCTACTGGTTGGGTCGGTGTCAGTATGTGAGACAGGAGTCATGGTATCCCTGCCCTGTCTCGTGTGTAGCAGGTATCCCAGCCCTGTCTCGTGTGTAGCAGCACATAAAAATGTCAGACGTCAGTCTTGGGGCCCGTCCACAATATAGCCTATATAGTGCTGCTGTTGGACGTTAAACCAACCCAATCAACCAACCATCCCTCAGGGGAGCCTAGGAGACGTGAAACCCGGAGCGAGGGAGACAACTCTCTTCCTCGATCTATAGAGAAGGAGCGATAGAATCCCCGCGCTGTCTCTAGTCTGGGTCTCTAGTTTTTGGGCCCGTCCACAATATAGCCTGTATATCCTGTACAGTGCTGGCAGATCTAGAAAAATCAACTCGACTCAATTACAGTATGTCTAAACGTTAGTTCTATAAATAAGAACATGTCCTAATATAGCCTGTATACCCTATATAGTGCTGAGAGATCGAGAAAAAGTAACCCCCTTACTTAATGAGCTTCATTGGCTCCCAGTTAAGGCCAGAATTGAGTACAAACTAGCCATTCTTTGCTTTAAAAGCCTTAATTGTAATTTTCCATCATACATATCAGACCTCCTCACTCCATACACACCCTCTATGAGCACTAAGATCAAGCAGCTCTAATTTATTAAGCACATCGAGAGTGAAACTTAAATCTTATGGTGAGAGAGCATTTTCCTTAATTGGCCCAAAAGTTTGGAATTCCCTTCCTAGTGACATCAGGGAAATAACAAAATTAGACCAGATTTAAAAGTAAACTCAAGACACATCTTTTTACAAAACATTTACAATCCTAGTCACCAGTGTAGATGTGGTTAAGTTCTGTTTCTATTGTGTATTTTGCTTATGTTGTATTAGTTGATGTAGTGGATGAATGGTATTAACATGTAAGGCGCCTAGGGCCCACATTGTGGGGAATGGGCGCCCTATAAATGCCATTATTATTATCTCTCTCTCTCTCTCTCTCTCTCTCTCTCTCTCTCTCTCTCTCTCTCTCTCTCTCTCTCTCTCTCTCTCTCTCTTTCTCTCTCTGTTTACCAAGTACCGTACCGGATTTACCACAGCCCATCAAATTGTAATCCTTGTAAACCCAAACCAATGTTCTAATAAGCTTGTTTTAAGCAATGAACAGAAATAATTGAGCATGCCAAGAGACACTTATTTTATCCACATATTCATTTCAGTCATCCTGTTTTATCTCGTTCCTGACTTATCAAGGGTGTTAGACATTTAGACTTGTACATGTTATTGACATGTCTAATGCTTTCAAATATAGCCTTTATTTAATTACTCTCTAAATATTTATATCAGACATTTTATTTGTGCACCGTTTTTAATTATGACGACATGAACGAAGTCGTCACCCTGCTATAAAAATGAAAATTACAATAATAAAACTTAGTGCCTTCAAAATTGAGAGAGGTACATGTATACAGTTAAAAATGCAGATCTAGATGTAAAATTAGAATTACTAAATCGAACTCTCAGACTTGATAATCGCTCAGCTAGATCTGAATTGAGTCCCAAAGTGGGGGAAGCTGGCGATGATACTTTAGATTACTGATCTGCTCAATGTAGTTTGCCTACCTGTTTATAAAATAACACCTGAGCGCATGGAATATTAACATAACTGTTGTGTTGATCAAGTAAGAGTACATACTTCACTAAAAAATAGGACTTTATTCTAGATCTTGATCTATCCATTGATGGAAATGGCGGCAAATTAGAAGGTAAGGACTTGATAGGCTATTGTCATAGATATCTATTAATAGAAATATGTGGCTATTGTGGTTCATCCCGATAGACTGCCGATAGTTAACAAAGAAATGCGCATCGACAAAAAATTAATACATGTATCAACATCCCGTACCTCTGTTGCTCGGTTCATTGTATTTATTTAAAAAAAATAGCCGTAAGGCGATGTGTAAATCTTCTTATGCGATAAGTGCCGATGCACTGTTGTCTAAAGGGTCGCATCAAGAAACACCGGAATGTATTAGTAGTGACCTCTTAATATTCCATGTGCCAAATTTTGGACATGGTTATTGTTATGTAGTAAAAACTGGGCTCTTCTAGAGCGACCACACGGAAAATATCAAAGATTAACCCTATAATGTCGCAGCTTATTTCAGAGAGAAAATTCAATAGCATAAACACGACACAGCCAACAGTATCATCAATTCCAATAAACTGGGCAGCAAGTCATGATCTAAATCGGCTGTCATTCTGACAGGCTCGTTAAAAGTGACCGGAAATCTGGACTGCCGTAAAGGCGACTCTGTTGGTTTCACTGGAGACGTGTATTTTAGGAACCAGGCTATAACTGGGCCTATCAATGTATTATAGCCAAAAACAAACACGATAGCCGAGTGAAACTCTACCGGCGGCCAATCATGGCGATATCCTAGACTTCCGCAGCCAATGATACCAAATGCTCAAAAAAAAAGGGGGGGGGGGGGCTAGTTACATCACCTGTTATTGCTGTGTGTAAGCCACGTATTATCGCCAGAGAGGCCAGAAGCGGACACCTGTGGCTGTGAGATGATCCTTCTCATTGTGAGCAGCGGGAAAGCCCGATTCCAGACCTACTAATTCAGGACCCGGGATGCGACACTCGCTTCCAAACTCAACACGAATGTGACATGAGGTAAGATTGAAACCGCATCAGGTTCTTGTTTGTTTGGTTGTGCTTGTCTTTTGCTCTCGTGAAAAGCTAATTTTCTCAATTAAGCATTAATGATTATGCTAAATGTTTTGGTGTTTTGATGAAACTAAGAGCGTGTTTATCGGACATTTGTATAACCATACATGACTCTGTAATCATCTTTTGGTTTTGAGGACACATGTACTTCCTACAAACAGCTAAGATAGCTACGTCATTTCTAGGAAACGTCTACTTTTTTAACGCATTACGTTATCAGATACATGTAATTGTAAACGGGTCGAGCTATTTCTACCCAATTGTGTTGTTAATGTTGGGACTGATATATATCCATTTGTAATGTAGCTCGTCACAGACCTATTAACTTCCAATGACTAGTATCTATTTTCGATCTATTCAAACGGATCATAGCCAAAACAACCGCTTCCGGTGGTCAATTGTTTCTATATACATGTATAGTTATATAAACCTAGAAATCAATAGGCCTATTTTTTTCTTTAAAAAAAACAACAAAAAAAACAACAACACCAAAGTGGCGTTAATTTAGCTTCGCTGAAGCGGTAAAATCGTGAAAAAGGCCCTAAGTAAAACTTGGCGGTAGCTTACGACTAGTTTTTGACGGCGCCACACAGACTGTAGAGTCTGCTTACTGGTGTGGCTGGCGACTGCTGCTAGATGAACGCGTCACGCTGACGCGTGAGTCATCATGACGTGTTACACCGGCCGAGACTTGAGTCCAGGTATCCCCGCCCTGTCTCGTGTAGTAACACATACAATTCCCAGACGTCAGTCTTGGAGATCGTCCACAACATAGCCTATACTGTGCCGGTATTTGATGGAGCGAAAAGTGTCGAAGACATAATTATATAAAACACGCCGCCTTAATGAAACAGGAAAGCTTTGTGGAAAACAGAGGTTTTCACCAACCCAGAAAAGGAGAAACATGGAGATCCATACTACAACATGCACTGCAAAGCTGGATAGTGAATTGAAGGGAATATCATGCTCAACAAGTTTACACTGGTGACAATTGGACTGAAATCGGCCATAGCTTGAAGCTAAAATTGTGTCAAGGCAAAACTTCACAACCAGCCCTTAGAACATAATTATATAGCCTTTAATTCCTATCAAACTAATTTAGTTTTCAGTTTTAGATTTCTTTAGAAATCTGTTAACATCTACATCCTGACAATAAAAACGTTCCATTTTTCTCTCTTTCCCCCATTTATTACAGCCATCACAAACCGAGCCGACCTCACGGAGAGCATATAATTATCATCACGTTTAGTCCCTTTCATTGTCAATTGGTATACGCCTAGGCCTCCATAAGAGCAGATCAGATCACCGAAATTATCAGAGTAAACACATTTTAGCGCTATAAAGGTAATTGCTATCTATCTTCAACAAATCATAGCCATAGTTTAAATTGATACTCATAGACTACATTTTGTTCAGCCTTCTCAGCCTATACTGCAACAATGAGAAATAACCCAACTGTTCCTACTATTTTAACGGTATAGTTCACTTGCACTCCAAATACATTAATTGTTTGTCTATTTCGGTGAATTTGCCTGCTAGTTTTTGAAAGCTTCGGTATAGGCCAAAACTGTCTTTGACTCTCTGATTTCCATAATATTATAGCCTATAATAAATTATAGTGTTCCTAATATAGGCTATATAGTGATGCCGTCCTTCCAACTCAACTCAACAACCCAGACCGGTCTACACTGTGCACAACCATCCAAGACGCTGCAGTAGCAAGACACGGCACTGGGACACCATCCTGAAAACCGTCTCTCTAGACGGAATAACTGGCGGCGCCACTGATGATACGGAACACAAGTTGCGTTGAGTTGGTTTTTAACGTCCAACAGCAGCACTATATAGGCTATATTGTGGACGGGCCCCAAGACGGACGTCTAACAATTGTATGTGCTGCCACACACGAGACAGGGCGGGGATACCATGATTCCTGTCTCAGCCGGTCACATTATACTGATACCGACCCAACTAGTAAGGAACGCAACCGCCGGGATTCGAACTCGTGACCTTTTGCGTCGGAAGCCGATGTTCTTACCCTCTGTCACCGCGCCCCCCTATGGAACACAAGTTGAGCATGAAATCTAATCGTCAAGCCACCACAAAGTGGGTGACACTTTCTTTAATTATCGGGCTGTCTTTTATGTTGTTGTTGTTTTTGTTTTTGTTTTTGTATTAATCCCAAGATAGTGAACATTGTTGTTAATATTAAGATTTTTCGAGTTGTTGCTTTTGTTTTGTTTGTTTTGCTTTGTTAATCCCAATGTTGTGAACATTGCTGTTAATATTAGGATCTTCACTGATCTCCGCAAGTTCTGTGGGGGTAGGGATATCATTGAACCGCTGAACCACAGTGCCAACTTCCTAGATATTTCTTCTCACTCGCCTCAAGGTTTGCAAACAGAAATTCTCAGTTTAATATGAATGAGTGCGTGAGCCCGCAAGACGAAAAGAGAGGACCAGACAGAAGGAAACATATTTACACACACGTAATTAAAAAGAATATAAAAAGATGTTTAAAAAAATCACGTAAACGGACAAAGAAGCACCTCAAAATGTTCAACAGAAATTGTTCCTGGAAAAGTTCAACAAAAAACAATAATTTCGCCGCAACAGTGCACTATTAAGCTCTAATAAATTCGATTCATATCAATAAAATCTCCCAACAATTTATTTTATTTTATTTTATTTTTTAATTTTTTTTTTTTTGAGGAGAGGGGGGGGGGGGATCCTCTTCTTCCACTATTATAATTAACATCCTCAGCCTGTCGGAACAAATTCTCCGTGATTTCACATGTAACAACAAACAACAAAGCCCACAGTGTTCTCCATGTCTAGCTGGAATATATACGCGGAATTCACGCGGTGCCTGAATGGACAGCGCCATAAACTGATGCCATTTAGCCCAGTTAATTTTTTTGCCGTCTCCGGGAGCTGCGTGGTCTAATTTAGCCGTCTTAAACACCAGCAGTGCGCTCCAACTGGTCTGTGTCTGATGAGGCGACCAGTTCCAGAAGGCATCGGAAATGCCAAGGCGCATGGCACAGCCAGTCAGTGATGATGGGAGGAAAAACAATCAGGGGGAAAACAAAAATATACGAGAAGAAACAATCAAATTAACACGGCGGATGGAAATGAAACCATAACGAGATACCTGTAGGATTGACCTTTCATAAAGGTGATAAGGAATGGAATCGGGATGGGGAAAATAATATTAATAATAATAATAATAATAATGGCTCGTTCACTGCTGTTTCTGTTGCTCTTCTTTTTCTTCTTCTTCTTCTTCTTCTTCTTCTTCTTCTTCTTCTTCTTCTTCTTCTTCTTCTTCTTATTATTATTATTATTATTATTATTATTATCATTTTATATATTCCAATTATTTTTCCTGTTACTCTTCTTCATCTTCGTCTTATTCATTTTATTACTGTTATCGTCAGTATAACCATAACTATCGTCGTCATCATCACAAACGTTTTTTTGTTATGGTACTGTGATCGCCAGGCCTTTATTGAGATGCTCTGGGAGACGGGGGTGAGGGGAGGGGGTATGGGAGTTGTCCTTGACGAATTGTTTCCTCTGCCATTTCCCCTTTTCCCCTGCGGGTGGCGGTGGGGGTCACAGAGCAAACACACAAGATACAAGCATTTCACCTTCTTCAAGTACGTCGCCTAAGTTCAGACCACTTCTGAGTCCCTCGCAGAAATAATGTACTCATTTCCGACACATTCTTCCCATTATTGGCTAAACTAATGTGTATCAAGGACAAGAATATTTATTTTCTCCGACCTTGCAAAGAGGCTGACGATGTTTTTTATTTATCGATTTTTTTTAAATAGGACGGCGCAAGTGTCAAAAATGTTAAACACTTTTAAAATTCAAAATTGAAGATTAAAGAATGTTTAAATTTGGAAAAACTATTAGTCAGTGTAAATACGATAAACTGAAAATTGCACGTAATTTTCACTTGTTCCACGAGAAGTTGAGGTTATTTTGGCCGCCCTATGATGGGAATGGGACCCGACGCAACACTACATGTATCTCACTCTGGCTGTATCTCCACCGCCTCTCTCTGGAGACGCCAGCGTAAGTTCTCTCCAGTGATCAACATTCCAACCATGCGTCTTAGTTATTAGACGGCTCAGAACTATGTTTGCATTTCGTTCCATATCCATCTTTTTGTCAATGGAGGTAAAACAATGGCGCTCTGAAATATTGTTTGTGGGGTGGAAATGGCGGATCCGGATTAAAAAAAAAAAAACAAACCAAAACAACAACTTGATGCTGAAATGGCTTTAAAAAAAAACCCCAGAAAAATAAAAACGACAACAAACAAAAAAACCCAACGACAATCAAAATAATATTTCAGGTTGATAAAAGTTGCATGAGCAATAAAATAAACACATAGATTGTAACAAGAACAACAAAAACACAACAACAAACAAATCAGAACGTAAATACACAAAACAACAACAACAACAACAACAACAAAACAAGCGGAAAAAATAACAACAAAAAACCCCAACAAAAGTCCCCCAAAAATAAAACAATAAACAAATAATTGCCAAAACAAACAAAAACACAAATCAAATACAAAAACTAATTTTTGTGAACTGAGTAAAAAAATTAATAATATTTACGATGGAGATAAACAGTTCCAAAAACACTTGTGGTTAAATAAAATCGCGCCAAATATATTTATACGTTCAAAACAAATAATAAAATACGAAGACAGTCACACACACAGAACGAAAACCAACAAACGCGAAATACATTCGCGCCCCACTCAACAATTACTAATGAAGCAGGGAATGCAGATGGGAAATACGTCACTTCTGCGAAATTGTATTACAACATACTGGAAAATATGGCTAAAAACTATGTGCTGCACCGTCATTATTATTTTCGTCTCACAACTTGCTAACACCGAAAACTGGGTTTCTGATGTTAAGGCATTCGTTCTGCATAAAAACTACCCATGTTTTTATAAGGCGTTTCTGTTTTGTTTGCCTTTCTGTTTTGTTCTGTCTGTATCTCTATTACAACATGAGCGAGTTGGCGCAAGTGAAAGAGTTGAGTTGAGTTAAGTCCACTGTATAGGCTATTTTGTGGACGCATCCCAAGACTGACGTCTGACAATTTATGTGCTGCCACACACGAGACAGGGCAAGGATACCACGACTCCTGTCTCACCCGGTCACATTAAACTGACACCATTGAGCGTTGATCGAACAAAAGGAGGCATTGTACTATTATTTGCAGAGATGAGACTGTATAGATGGAAGCTGAAATAATTATGATTAATAGTGAAAGGAATGAGAGAAACTGGGCCCGAAAGAATGAATTCGATTCAGAAAAAGATTACAACCTGAAGGAGAAAGATTTTCACCCCTCAACTCTTGACGCCACTATAAGCACAAAAAAACAAAAAATCATACACACATATAATATTTATCACCTATCTTGATCCAAATCATTATCTGTTAATGAACCTAGTTGTCTGCCTACTTGTGAAGGCGTGTGTATGTGTGTGTGCTTGTAAAGAATTGATCTTTTATCCTCCGTCTCTCTCTCTCTCCCTCTTAATATCTCGCGCTTCCTACCTTCATCCCTCATTATCATACCGCATCTTATACCCTCCCTATTCTTGGGGTGGGGGAGGGGGTGGGTGGAGGTCAACTCACATAAAGGTAAACTAAAAGCGGGGAATCCTTTGGGATATGAAAAAGGCGGATTATTATAAAAAAAGATAGGCCAAACGACTTGTTGAAGATTTCCTTTGTAACGCCTATTTTTATCGGTACATGTATCTAGATCGCTATCCTTTGATGGACCGTAGGCGGTGAACTTGCTCAAGTGGGAGGGCCTTAGTATCCAAATCGAGAGCCGTTTTCATAAGGAGTCATAAACTAGGCCTAACAAACTGACGTAGCTCGTACTAAATTTTTACGTACACTAAGCCGGTATTCAGTGTATGTTTTTACGTAGGCAAGCTACGTCTTGAAGAACGGAGGGAGATTCTGACAATGTAGACGCCATTTGGAATTGTTTAGGTATTACTTTAAAAACTCAAGCCTATAGTTATTTTCTTTATTGTTATATCTAAGTCTGTTATTTCTTTTATTTCCGCAAGGAGAAACCCATAGGACAACGGAACAACCGTTTAGAAGACCCGCTCTCTACCGTTAGACCACCTGGGACTGTCGGATTTATATTGACGTGTGTGACTGATTCTTTATCATGTGATTTATTCCGACAAGGTGCATGTGATCGACTACAAATAAACAACTTTCCAATAAGAGCACTCAAATACAACTTTTTTTTATTAAGGAGATAATCATGGCTCTTGGACTTTAAAAAAATTAATGAGGTCATCCATTTATAGTGGAGTAAAAAAGGACTCATCCAGACATTTTAAATGAGACGGAATTTCCCTCCTAATAGCCAATACAAGCCGTTTTCCAGTGCAAACAAAGTACAAAAGAATGACGGAGTCACCGCTGCTAGTAGTTATTATTATTATTATTATTATTATTATTATCATAATCATCGAATCAAAAGAACCAAAAAAAAAAATATTTTAAAAAGTGTCTATATCTAAAAATAATTTTAAAGAAAGAACAAAACTTAGAACCAAGGAGCCAGTAACACACATAACATTCTACGCTATTGCACAACTGATCAAGCTTTTGTTTAGTTGTTGTTGTTGTTGTTGAATAAATTAAGATACAAAAACAATAAAAAAAAAAAAAAAAAAAAAAAAACAGTGACTGTGATGTTAATAAAGCACTAATACTAAATAGTCCGTTATAAAAAAAAAGCACTGTTGAAGAGTCATGAATAATGAAAGGGTAGTTAATCTTCGAGGTCCAATTTAAAGCTCCCAAAGGGAATTAATTTTTTGCGCGCCAAACTAGCGCTGGAAATTCACAAACACAGAAAAGTGCGATGTGCGAGTTTTTTTTTAACGCGGAGATTATCAGGAATCGGGATTCTCCCGAGAGCAGTTTGTAGTTTCAAACTAACGCAATAATTTGTCAGTTGTATAACGTCTTATTTTATTTTCGGAATACTCAAATTTCATACAACTGAGGTGACGTTGTTGTTATAATACATAATATTATCTTAAGCTTTGACCGACAAAGCCGAAGCGGTATATTTGAAGTTTCTACCGCATAGACAAAATAGTTTTAGAGCTGGGCGCGGTGAATCTGGCTAATGTTAGTAATGTAATCCTGTCACAGATAAATAGAGACCTTGCAACAAGAGATAGATCGATAGATAGATAGATAGATAGAGAGAGAGAGAGAGAGAGAGAGAGAGAGAGAGAGAGAGAGAGGGGGGGGGAGAGAGAGGGAGAGAGAGACCATTGCCAAACGCAGACGATAGATAAGAAAATCTGCACCGCCGCCCAATCGTGTAGTTCTTTCCTAAAGATACGGAGCCAATGAGCGTTCAGAAAAGCCCATGCCTTGGGCCGTGATTGTGTCACCCGCTGGCGCCGTAAGGACGACAAGGCCTGTATTTATTGGTCGGCGGTTGGTTGGTTGGGTTGCTTTAACGTCCAACAGCAGCACTATATAGGCTATATTGTGGACGGGCCCCAAGACGGACGTCTGACAACCTTATGTGCTGCCACACACGAGACAGGGCGGGGATACCATGACTCCTGTCTCAGCCGGTCACATTATACTGACACCGACCCAACCAGTAGGGAACGAACCGCCAGAATTCGAACTCAGGACCTTTTGCATGACGGAGTCACCGCTGCTAGTAGTACAATGTATTAACTGTCTAGGCACGTCATGGGCACAACATAGCCGTTACCGTGCTGACGTGCTGTAAAAACAAACTCACTCACCGCCGACTCTAGCTTGATTCCAGATCCATTGGATTTCACGCCGCGCCCTAAAGTATACGATAGCGTCACATGAAAAATTCAATGATAAATTTCAGGCTGGAACTTGTATAATGGCCAATCCCATTTCTAAAATGCTCCAAATCATAACTATTTTGGAAATCAGATAGGACAATATAAAGTCTGTGCCTGGAACTTGAAGTTGACTGACCTTTCCCGACATTATTATTTATAAGAAACGTGTTACGTGCATTGTATATCCGATATTATTAATATACATTTTATTATTATTATTATTATTATGTCGGAAGCCGATGTTCTATCCCTAGACTGCTGCGCCCATTGGTCGACGGAATGCTTGGTCAATCCACTCGTTTGATTGGTTCATTTCTCAACGCCCATAGTCGGCAACTGCGACAATAAATCGCCGTAAGATAGATCCAATAAGTAACGTGTGGCAATTGTTTACATGCGGCCAAACAGATCCCCCGATTGTAAAATTGGTATTGTCACGAGATCCTGTCGCAGCCAATCAGATATGACCCCATTAACATGATTACCAACACCGCATCAACGAGTTGGGAACAAAGCGGTCCGATTGAGGATCCAACTGGAGATCTCGCGTTCTACCTTAAAAGTCATCTGGTGGATTAGGTAAATTTGTCAGATTTCAGTCTTGGGGCCCCTCCACATATATAATCCGTAGAGTGCTGGCGTTGGACCTCGTCCACTCGAGCGGCATGGTTTGAAGTCTCGAGTGCCTGGTAGAGTGATAAAGCGAGATCTAGCAGTTCGCAGTACTGTCACTGATTGATTTTCTTATCGATGTAATTATTCGTTAATTGGTTTATCACTGACTTACTAGATTATTGCGGTTGCAAGATACTCAGTAATATAAGCGTAGCTAAAATGTGTAAAACAATAATCATTCAACATTCAACTAGAGAGGCCAGGGTTGTTGTTGTTTTTTTGTCCTTAACTCCCTCCTCCCCCCCCCCCCCCCCCCCCCCTTTGTCTCTCCACATGTTTTTTCTTCTCTTTTTCTGGAATCTATTTTATGATGAACTTATTTTTATTCAACCCCCCGTACGATGAGTTTCTGTAGGGCGTGGAAATGTTGATTTTGTTTGTTTCTTTGAAACTCGAACGGCAGCCAATATATACAGTGTATCCCATTGGTAGACAGTCTGGAGTCCATAAAAAATTCAAAATTTCCGCCGAATTTGAGAAATGGCACAGACATCATTCTACATTATGTAAATGTGTCTCTATAGGCGCGGATCCCAATCGTCCTGTCCACAGTCGCCACGGGTGTGGTTATGCCAATCTTTATGCGGACGTCTTTTTTTCTCCGAGCTACGTCCGAGCTATTTTTGCTTCCCGAAATCGAAGGGCGAAGCTACATATACGTACATGCCTCAAAGAATAACTGTAATTAATCCCCCAATTCTCACTCTCTGCGTTCCTTTCTCTGTCTGTCTGTCTGTCTGTCTGTCTGGGTCTCTCTATCTCTCTCTCCCTCTCTCTCTCGCAATTTCCAAACGCAGTGTTTATGTTTAATTGAATTCACACTGGCATTTGAAGTCAGTTTTATTCACAATTACCTTGATTCGGCCAAATTTACAGACAGACAGACAGACAGAGAAAGGAACGCAGAGAGTGAGAATTGGGGGATTAATTACAGTTATTCTTTGAGGCATGTACGTATATGTAGCTTCGCCCTTCGATTTCGGGAAGCAAAAATAGCTCGGACGTAGCTCGGAGAAAAAAAGACGTCCGCATAAAGATTGGCATAACCACACCCGTGGCGACTGTGGACAGGACGATTGGGATCCGCGCCTATAGAGACACATTTACATAATGTAGAATGATGTCTGTGCCATTTCTCAAATTCGGCGGAAATTTTGAATTTTTTATGGACTCCAGACTGTCTACCAATGGGATACACTGTATATATTGGCTGCCGTTCGAGTTTCAAAGAAACAAACAAAATCAACATTTCCACGCCCTACAGAAACTCATCGTACGGGGGGTTGAATAAAAATAAGTTCATCATAAAATAGATTC
>RQTK01001175.1:85667-94155 GCA_003991915.1 Elysia chlorotica | reverse complement strand
ATATATATATATGTATGTAGACAGAAACAGAGAGACATTAGGATAAAAAGAGGTGTTGAACTAGAAGGAAAAAAAAGAGATGAATGGTCTACATTAGTTTATCTAATGGAGACACAACATAGCTTACTATATTAAGTACTCCACGGGACACAATCAATCTGATAGTATGCAAATGATGCCCAATAGCTTCACCATCCCACGACAGAAAACAAACAAATACAGGGAACGACACACAGAATGGTGAGTACATAGACCACAGGAAAAAGCGAGTACTAACAGACTTGTTAAATATATATCGCAGTTATTCTATCGATGTACCCCCCCCCCCTTGTTTTTGTTTTTTTTGGGTTCTCTCTGTCTCTCTCTCTCTCCCCCTCCCCCCTCTCTCTGTCGCACACAAACACACATACACGCTTTCTCTTGGACGTTATCTACCAATACATTTTGTTATCAATCAGTTTTCTCTCTGTTTCTACTGTACTCATTCCTCAGATCATACAAAAAAGATATAATCAGAGAAAAAAAGCGGGGAGGGAGAAAGAGAGACACAGCGAGTGATACACAGAGACAGAGTGAGAGAGACACGGAGAGAGCGTGAGAGAGGAAGCGAGAGAGAGAAAGAGATAGAGAGAGAATAAGAAAGCGAGGGAGAGATAGGGATTATGAGAGAAAGAGAGAAAAATAAGAGAGAGAGAGAGAGAGATAGAGAGAGAGAGAGAGAGAGAGAGAGAGAGAGAGAGAGAGAGAGAGAGAGAGACGCCCACTCAGAAAGCACATTTATATTAATGAAGCCTGTAAAAAGTGTAAAACAAAAGGAAACCATAAAGCACATTTTAATTGCTTTCAAACGATTTCCATTAGCGCCCAACAGCGCTATCATCGCACACCGTGAACATATAGAGATATAGAGAACTACATCTACACTAGTATTGAATTTTTCAAGTGTCTTAAAGTAACCTTGCTTTGTTGTGGAAGTGTTCTAAACAATCAAATATTTTAGACTGCTGAGATGTTTTGATCTCCCAACTCGGGTGCATCAACTGCATTGTTGATAATTTTGAATCTCTTAAATGCTTTGGACCGTTCAAACAACTGTAGATCTATTTTAAGTGGATCCCGATTTAGCGGTCTCACAGATTTCACACAATTTCCTGTGATAATAACAAAACTAAGTAGTGAAGTATAGAGGCAAAGGTTGAATGGGTTCACGGCGAAGTCAGTCCATATTTTCTTTGTTTATTATTCTTAATGCACTAAAAATCTAGGCTATGAACAAAGATCTGGAAGTAAAAAATATATCCAGATTTAGATTAGATTTATTCCTGATTTGAAACGCACTTAGACCAAACTATCGACGCAGTTAAACATAACAAATCGAACTTAACTATTTCATGCACTCTGGCCTATCCCATTAGATGAAAAGAACCTTAACCTAAAATAGCCAAGAAATACAATATACAGTGTGCATATTTGATTACACCATTGCAATAGCAAATACGTAATTTTGTATAATTATTCACTCTTCAACCAAACGTATCACAGTAAAACTACACTATTATGATATGATATGATATGATATGATATTTTTTCAGCACTATTAGGCCTTTAGGCCTTTTGCTGATCTTTTTATTCACATTCTTTTGTAGAACTATTTTAATTATGGTATATTATAAACATTTTTAACATAACTATTTTAGAAGTAATAGTACTAATACTTAAACATAATGATATACTAATGGGGGTAACTATATCACACGTTTGAAGTCTAGGGCTAAATTTGTTCTACCCCTACGTGGCAGTCTAGGCTAGATCTTGAAGATCTCAATCTATTTTAAGTATACCTAAGATTTGGCAGTTCAGAACCCTAGTGTTAACAAATTTCAATTTATGAAATTTATTTATGATAGATCTAGATGTGGTATTACAAGTACTGACAATTTTCAATGTATGAAATTTCTAAAATGTAATTATTACTTTATGCTTCATTTGGTCAATCAAAAACTGAGATATAAAAAAAATGCAAATGGCTGTTTGGTCAACGAATCAATTTGAAATTTACGAAATGTCTAAAATCTAATTAATGCTTTTTTGGGTCTTCGGAAAAAAATAAATAAATGAACCAACCTAAAACATTCATATTATTGCATTGTACCAATGCTTCCAAATTTTAAGTCTGTATCTTGAGAAGTAATAATGGAGAAGGCGCTAAAAATTTACCAAGTTCACAGATATTAAATTGATTAGAAAGGGAGGGGGGGGGGGGAGACTTTTTATTAATTAGAATAGATTATCAAAATGCGAGACAACCCAACAATGTTTGATATGCGTATCAAAAGATGTTTGAACAGGACGTAAAAATGTGTGTGGGGCGGAGAGAGAGAGAGAGAGAGAGAGAGAGAGAGAGAGAAGAGAGAGTGAGATAAAGAGACAAACACATACAAGGACTTCAAGTAGCAGATTGTATAACCAATCGAATCAACATGAATTGCCAAACCACAAAACACCTACTCGTATGGGCTAGTATCTCACTCTTTCTCTCTCTCTCTCTCTCTCTCTCTCTCTCTCTCTCTCTGTCAGTCAATTACCAAGGCCACACGGGAAAACAAGACAACGTTTCCGGAGTTCATCAAAGAGTTTTTCTTCTTCCTCCTCTTTATCATTGTCCAAAAGCCAGGCGTATATAAAGTAATGTCCTCTTGAACAAAAACAAAACATAACAAAGCAACAGCAACGAGAGTAACAACAACTATTACAGCACAACAACAATAGTCAAAGCGCCAAAAAGGCAATAATCGTCATTATCATTATTCGCAATCTATCCGAACTCTACAATTATATTATCAACCCCTACGCGCAAAAAGCTCCTTGGGGAAGTAGAAATAAATACTATTATTACTGGGAAAAACAAGAAATGTTAACACGTTTGTGTTCCTCCTCCTTCTTACTCCGTAGAGTATACTTGTATAACGGCCTTCAGGAAAACTAGAGGACGACACTGGCGAAAGTGGTAGAACGTTGATCTCTTAACCGCGAAGCCCCTTGTTCGAAACCCAAGATCTGTCAAGAATGTATCTGTCCATACTGGTTGGGTCGGAACAAAAAAAAACAAACAACAACAACAAAAACACACAAAAAACAACAACAAACAACAACAACAACAACAAAACAATGGGAACGTCAAAAAGCCAGTTATTGTAATATTTTGCAATCTATTCCAACTCTAGAACTACTAGCAAGCTCAACGCGCCAAAGTGCCCCGTAATGCTGTCGAAGAAATCACTAGGAAAAAAGAACGTACGTTTTCGTCAAACGACATCTTCTTAGTTAAGGGGGAGATGTTACGTGTATAGACTGAACCTTAGTCTTGAACTTCGCTCAGCGCTGCGTGTCACACCTATGACCTACATTAACCTCCCGGCACACCCCTCTGTCTATCCTCCTCCTCTCCGCTTTACTCACTGCACAACCAATGTACTCACACATGCACTGTATAACTGTTGTCCCACCTGTGTCATCGCTCAGTCTTGTTCAGTCCGTCGACTTGTAAGTTTCGTTAATAAAGTTATCTTTAATCTATGCATCGTTTTCTGTTCGTTCAATTTAGAGTTAGTAATAAACCTCGAACCCTAATCTAACCGCAACAATATTGTGGCGGTACGTAACATGGTGGCAGCTGGTTTATTCTCTCTATGAACGGATTTTTCTCTTGGACTCTAATTTTAGTTTACTGTTAATGGTTACTTCATCATGAGTGAACAGCAGGAACATTCTGGAGAGCTTTCACAAATTACTATTCCTTCTCGTTAAAAGGACGTTCACATAAACACACTATACACTACTCCTTCTTCCAGGCGGCGAACGTGCGCAAGTCGTAGAACTTTGGTGTTTCAATCAGAGGGTTGGGGGGGGGGGGGGGTTGTCTCTCTGTCTCCCTCTCCCTCTCTCTCTCTGTATGATTGTCTCTCTCTCTCTCTCTCTCTCTCTCTCTTTCTCTATAACTCCCTCTTAAAACATTACCAGAGATCAGGCGCCCATCAATTATCCCCTGGCACCAATTACAAATATAAGATAGTAGGTGCCACGCCTAAATGGCTCTCCATAGGTGCTTTACCTTCTATTTATTTTCTATCTCGTGGTCCACACTTAGCTAGCTTCTTGTGGATCGCAAGGACGACGTTGTGGCAGCTTGCAACTGGTCGTAAACCTTCTTATTTGCTCTCCATAGGTGCTTTACCTTGTATTTATCCTATCTTATTTACATATCTTGAGACGAGACGCTAGTTTACCACAACGTTGCACTTACGACATGTTTTGAAATTCACAAAACCGATAAGACAGCATAAATTGAAGTTTAAGAATCAATTAACTCACAGGAACGTAAAATAGATTTTTGGCTATTTTTTCCTGCGCGGTGCCACATAGAGACAGAGCGGAGATACACTGTGCCAACCAATACGATTACCAGCAGATAAACGATAAGAAAAAAATCGCGCCACTTTTATGGCAAAATAGCGGAGATACCATGACTCCTGTCTCAGCCGGTCACATTTCACTGACACCGACCCAACAAGTAGGGAGTGCAATTGTCAGAGTTCGAACTTGGACCTTTGCGTCGGAAGCCGATGTTCTACCCCAGGACAACCGCGCCTCCAATAACGTCAAGAAAGAGACACTCATACCGCAACCCCAGAAGCCTAGTATTATTGGCTATAACTATAATTGTATCTAGATTTCTGTGGCCGTAACGCAAGTTGTGTATGACGCACACACAAGGAGCAGATCTTCATGCAACGCGAAAATCATGGCGAGTGCAATTAATCGTCTTCTTTTTCTGCACAGGAGAGTTTAACGATAACGCGCCCGGACAAATTGATTGAACGTGACTTGACGAATAGCCCCGTGACAATTAATATTCAATCAAGGAAACTTGCTTCTCTCTGCCCATCACTGGAAACTTGACTCGAAACTCGACCTTCGAAATGACGGTTTGGTGTTAGAAAAATAGGTTTCATTTAATTCGAAATTTGAGATCCAATATCTTAGTGCTTATGAGAGGAGTACACATGATAGATATGTAGAGACCGAGATATGATTTGATAGATATGACAAATTGATTTCGACAAATTCACAATACTGTTGTCGAACTCGCTTCCTATTTTGCAGATTTACCTACAAATCAAACACAGATGGAATATAATAAGATACAGATAAACATATAAGTGGACGAATAAATATAGATAGATTGATTAAATTGATGAATAGATAGATAAACAAATAGATTGGTATAACGGTATTTCAAAAGTTCGGGAGATAACGGAATAAGGATAGAGCTTTTGTTTTGTTGATTAAGGACCTTGAAAGCCCAAACCACTTTTAACATCATGTTTTCAGCGTGTTCATTTATGCGGTTGCTTTTCTGTTGTTGTTTTATTTGTTATTTTATTTTGTCTGTTCTTGTTTCAAGCTGAAAAAGTGACTAATTGACGCGATGTTGTACAGTTTTGGGCAACCAATCATAAACCTTCACTAGAGACTAATCTATGACGTGTGTCTAGCTTTGTTGCAGAAGTCTTTCACAATACATAGTTAGTATAAATCCCGATGTATAGTCCATTCTGTCACGTCTCCGATATACGCATCAGGACACTTTGAGCTCCCATTGAGCTGACAACGACATTGAATCAGTGCAGGCAACGGGAATTCATAAACAGTAATGCCAGTTAGAATCAGTTAGAATCATAAGCTATTATGATATGTGATTAGAACATTACACGAGTTCTCTTTCAATCAGAAGCCTTTTAGAAAGTTACCACACAGTTCATGATTTTTCGTCATGCGTTTTGTTTGTTTTATATTCCAGTGTATGTATTTCAACATCCTTATTGTCAGTACAGAATGATGTTCACCGATCTGAGGAGGAGTGCAGAGTAATAATAAAACAAGCCAACAAAACAATATAAAAACACGCGTCAACAGGGAAAACCCAAAGAATAACACTGGAAGTCGTGGGCAGCTCTTGAATAGCGTTCATCACCACCACACGGTAACCCGGCCGCTAAAAGATCAGTTTCTAAAGATAGCCCCGGGCAGGCAAACGGAACAATGTTCATCTAATGGAGGAGGGCGCCTCTGGTTCAGAGTTTCGTCGAACTTCTTGAGAAGAAAATTTGTGAACAAAACCATTTTGGTAGTTCTTTGACTGATGGCGGTACCTCTAGCTCTATACACAGGCTTGTAGTTGTAATACAAGGAATAACTATTAGACAACAGAAAACGTTCGTCAAAAGTGACGCTTGGTGGGCTGGGTTATTGCTTGCTTAACTTCCAAAGTCAGTTATTAGGAAGATCGCAGATGCGTATCGATTCTTATGTCTAATACATGTATCTGTATTTGCTGCCACACAGAGGCCGTGCGGGGATATCTGGACTGGGCTCCTCCCCAGCCAGTCACGTTATACTCACAGTGACACCGACCCAACAAGTAGGGGAAGATATTGGACAAATACATTTCTGACCGATCATGGCTTTCAAGCCGATTGGAAGACCAACCAACGCTCTACCACTCCACCAGTTCGCCGCTCCCTCCCATTTTAGATATAATTTTTAAAAATGCTAAGCTTAAAGGCTAAGGACACAAAACATGACGGTCTGAGTTTCTGCTTGGACCTAGCACATTCAATCTATAGTCACGAGTGAACAGTGTGTGACTGATATACTTCGTGGCCGCTGCCAAGCAGTGGATAGGGGGCGACTGGTACAGGTAGAGCGTTGGTCAACCAACCGGGAAGTCCGCGGTTTGAAACCCACTAAAAGAGATGTAGATGAGTTAGTTTAACGTCCAACAACAGCACTATATAGGCTATATTGTGGACGGACCTCAAGACTGATGCATAACAATTTTATGTGCTGCCACACACGAGACAGGGTAGGGATACCAACGAATGGATAAAAAATGTGTTTGTCGGATTCCGCCCCCTACTGGTTGGGTCAGTGTTCCATAGTTTGACGGGCTGACACAGGAGTCCTGGTATCCCTACTGCTTCGTGTGTGGCCGAACGTAAAACTGGCATATGTTAGCCTTGGGACCCGTTGCAGTATATCCTTGGGAACATAGGAGACGAACAAACTAAGAGAGAAGTTCTCACCTGCTAAGAATACCAAGGCAATGACGTTTTCTGATTTACTAGAAACAAGTTATTCCGACGAAAACTTACTCAGACTACAAAATGTCTTCTTAATGTTTAGAAAACCCCCCTAATAAAGAAAAAACGAATTTTATAAGGAGATCCTTTAATTCCAATTCCGCTGCATTCGCTAAGAATATGCACTGTATGGCACTCTTATTCATGTTTCGTTTCTCCCAGTCATCTGGTTTTAAAGTCCAGTTACCTTTGTGTCGCGGAGAAGATTCCACTGAATTTTTTTTTTTTAAACATCTTGGGTTGAAAGTTCACAGCCGTGGTAGTTTACGGCTCATTTACGACTCGTCGTAAACTTCTCATTCGCATATTAAGACGAGTCGCAGGTTTACCATTGCGTTGTACTTACGACTGTTTGCGTTAAAATGTGTGTCGCAATTTGTACAGAGTTGTTAAAACAATATTTGCAAAGTCTGAAGGCGCCGCGCCTTCCTTCTTACTGGCGTGGAGAACATTTAACTAAACCAAACACCCAGGCGAGCAGGAGGGTCGAGTAGTTTATTTATGTGGGCGGACTTACTGAATACATTTAGGTTTGTAAGAATTAAGACTGGGTAGGAAATGTCATTAAAAAAAATAAGAAAAGAAAATAGATTATGAGGGCTAAAGGGATCAAATAAGCTTTGAGAGCGAAACGTGGAGAGATATGAGTGAAGAGTGAAGAGTGACGAGTGTAAAGTGAAGAGCGAAAAGCAAAGAGTGAAAAGTGACGAGGGTAAATTGAAGAGCGAAAAGTGAGTGAAGAGTGAAGAGAAAAGCAAAGAGTGTGGAGTGAAGAGCGAAGAGTGGAGAGTAAGGAGTGAAGAGTGACGAGTGTAAAGTGAAGAGCGAAAAGCAAAGAGTGTGGAGTGAAGAGCGAAGAGTGGAGAGTAAGGAGTGAAGAGTGACGAGTGTAAAGTGAAGAGCGAAAAGCAAAGAGTGAAGAATGAAGAGTAAAGAGCGAGGAGCAAAGAGTGTGGAGTGAATAGCGAAGAGCAAAGAGTGTGGAGTGAAGAATGAAGAGTAAAGAGTGAAGAGCAAAAAGTGAAGAGCGAGAAGCAAAGAGTGAAAATTGAACAATGAAGAGTGAAGAGCGAAGAGCAAAGAGTGTGGAGTGAAGAATGAAGAGTAAAGAGTGAGGAGCGAAGAGCAAAGAGTGTGGAGTGAAGAATGAAGAGTAAAGAGTGAAGAGCGAAGAGCAAAGCTAAAGAGTGAGGAGCGAAGAGAAAAGAGTGTGGAGTGAAGAATGAAGAGTAAAGAGTGAAGAGCGAAGAGCAAAGCTAAAGAGTGAGGAGCGAAGAGCAAAGAGT
>RQTK01001175.1:75667-80667 GCA_003991915.1 Elysia chlorotica | reverse complement strand
TAACTAAAACTACAGGCAAAGCTCAAAATAATCTTAATGTTGCTGTTGTTGTTGATGTTTACTACCTTTTTACTCTTCTCCTTCTAGGAGCGCGCGAGGCTATCCGCGTAGAGCATCCGCCCTGGTACCCGAGGAAAGATTGTTAGAGGATCAAGTCCCACGTCGCCGCCAGGTGAGTGAGTGTATGGCTGCTTGGCTTCTTAACGTAACGTATAATATCAGACTTTACAGACTTCGCGATACGTACGACGGTAACGGATGACGTAGTCACGCCTCTATGGCATCGGTCTATTCTGTCCGCTCATTGTTTCCGCAAGTCTAGGATAGGTTTATGACTTTACGATGCATCATGGTGCAGCGTCTCTAACGTATCATCTTTATTTTCACATTGGACCACGCTATGACAAAGCCTTATTTAAAGAGGACTGACCCCGAGACTAACGTGTGCCAGATTAAATTAAAGAGCGGCCGTGCATGCCACGCAAAGATAGAACGGGAGACTTTTTCCTAGGTCGGTCCCACAATGCGGGTACACACCCAACCAGTCGGTGGAGCAAGGAGGGAGGTTCCGTCCAGGATCGAACCAGGGCCGCCCGGATCACAAGTCGCGCGTTTTACCACGAATCCACCTCGGGTCGTAAGTACAATGTCGTGGTAAACTTACCACTCGTCCTACGAATCTTAAGCATACCTACGACATGTAAACTACCGCGAGGTTATTTGTAAGACCGACTAGACATGATTCACGAGTGCAGGCCCCTAGTGTCTTTTCAGTTCCGCACTTTTCGATAGCGATTTAAGCTTGATAAGCCATGTTAAATCACAAGCACTTTTTGTAATACATGTACATGTACCATCATTGGCGCGAGAAAAATAATTCAATTCAATCTCAAACATAGTCGCCTGTCACCATGGCCTTATTCTGTAATGCAGTAGTACAAAACTACTTGCTCTCGTGTACTAGTCTACTACTATCGTTACTTTCATTACCGTCATTGAAGAATCACAACCAACTATCTATTCTTATCGTATGCTCATCACCACATAAAAAATACGAGCCATTTTAAGGTGCTGATGATGCTGAGTTGTTTTTAACGTCCAACATCAGCACTATATAGGCTATATTGTGGACGGACCCCAAGACAAACGTCTGACAATTTTATGTACTGCCACACACGAGACAGGGCGGGGATACCATGACTCCTGTCTCAGCCGGTCACATTATACTGACACCGACCCAACCAGTAGGGAACGCAACAGACACATTTTTTGTCAGGTCCCTTTTTCGAATCCTGTCTGTTGCGTTCCTGGGGTAGAACATCGGCTTTTGGGTCGGTGTCAGTATAATGTGACCGGCTGAGACAGGAGTCATGGTATCCCCGCCCTGTCTCGTGTGTGGCAGCACATAAAATTGTCAGACGTTTGTCTTGGGGCCCGTCCACAATATAGCCTATATAGTGCTGATGTTGGACGTTAAAACCAACTCAGCATCATCAGCACCTTAAAATGGCTCGTATTTTTTATGTGGTGATGAGCATACGATAAGAATAGATAGTTGGTTGTGATTCTTCAATGACGGTAATGAAAGTAACGATAGTATGACACAAGTCGCGCGTTTTACCATGAATCCACCTCGGGTCGTAAGTACAATGTTGTGGTAAACTTACGACTCGTCTTAAGGTGTCTTAAGCATGCCTACGACATGCTGTAAGCTACCGCGAGGTTGTTTGTAAGACCAACTAGTCAATGGTTCCCGAGGTTCCCGAGTGTAAGCCTCCAGTAACTTTTCAGTTCAGCATTTTTCGATAGCGATGTAAGCTTGATAAGCCATGTTAAACCACACGCAGTTTTTGAAATACAAGTACATGTACCATCATTGGCGCGAGAAAAATAATTCAATTCAATCTCAAACATAGTCGCCTGTCACCATGGCCTTATTCTGTAATGCAGTAGTACAAAACTACTTGCTCTCGTGTACGAGTCTACTACTATCGTTACTTTCATTACCGTCATTGAAGAATCACAACCAACTATCTATTCTTATCGTATGCTCATCACCACATAAAAAATACGAGCCATTTTAAGGTGCTGATGATGCTGAGTTGGTTTTAACGTCCAACATCAGCACTATATAGGCTATATTGTGGACGGGCCCCAAGACAAACGTCTGACAATTTTATGTGCTGCCACACACGAGACAGGGCGGGGATGCCATGACTCCTGTCTCAGCCGGTCACATTATACTGACACCGACCCAAAAGCCGATGTTCTACCCCAGGACACCGGGAGCCCCCCCCCCCCCTCCCCCAGCCATTTTAAGATAACAACCGTCTGTCAGAACAGACTGGCGTCCGTGAATTTAGACAAAAAAGATCGTGATGATTATCGTTTAGGAATATTCATGTGTGCTGTGACACTTCGACGCCAAGTATTTTGTATTTCCTTGAATATTTTTTTTTTGCATAAAACAGCATAGATTATTGAATCACAAAAGACAAGTACAGTAACTATGGAACCATGAAATACCAATTTTTTTTCCTGTTGAAATTCGGTTTATTTACGGACAATTGGTAGTTGAACTTCATGTGCCTGCTAAAATGTAAGTCTGTCGAGATGCCGAATCATTGCATTGGAATACAGAATGTTACTACATACCATGTCTCTTCAGTTTGGGGGGTAATTACATTTTTATCTCACCAATTTCATATTGGTTTTAGCGGTAGTAAAAAATAATGTGTGTATATATGAAAGTTAATAGAAAAAAAGCGATCTCATAAATTGTATAGGCGCTTTAAGAAAAAAAAATATGTCGATTAGCACGTGAACATACGCAACCTAGAGAGGTCTACGATTCGTTATTACAAAAAACAAATGAATTATACAACTCAAGTTAGGAAGGCACCTACCGCCCCCGAAATAGTAAACAATATTTGAGTTACACAAGAGCAGGTTATTTATATTGAAAAACATCAACATTTCGAGAAAAGGCGTGGCCTTCGGTTGTTGTTGTTTTTAGTGAACATGACGTCTTCAATTACCAGGTTGACTTCAGCACGTCAGAAATATTGACCCCCTCGATAGTTCAACAGAATTAGGGCTCTTAAATGCAACAATGTGATCAACTTACGACTCGTTTTTGTGATACGCGGATAAGAAGGTTTACGACGAGTTGTACGCTACCCTAAGACTTTGGTTCACTGGTAGACTACATACCTGGCTAGTGATTGGTTGGGGTTGGTTGCGTTGGTTTTAACGTCCAACAGCAGCACTATATATGCTATATTGTGGATGGGCCCCAAGACGGACGTCTGACAATTGTATGTGCTGCCACACACGAGACAGGGCGGGGATACCATGACTCCTATCTCAGCCGGTCACATTATACTGACACCAGAACCCGATGTTCTACCCCTGGGCCACCGCGTCCCCCCCCCCCCTCCTCCCCCCCTGGCTAGGGATTACCACACACAGTAAGCAAAAGCAGCATTTGGAACAATTATCATACTTTGCAGGAGTTAGTGCAATAACCAAGGACGCTATTAGTTCATGATATTTATATGGTAGGTACCTCGTATTTAGCGCTACAACTACCAAACTTGTCACTATGACCCGCTGTTTATACACCAAATTCATCGACGAGGGAAAACGTGATAGAGGCATAGAGGCACATCAGGGATAATATCGGAGAGGGGAAAGGAAAGAGAGAGCGAGAGAGGGGGGCGGTCGAAAAAAAAAGAGAGAGAGAGAGAGAGTGGGGGATGGGGAAGAAGAAAGAAAAAGAGACGAAAGAGAGTGGGAGATGAAAGAGAAAGAGAGAGAGAGAGAGAGAGAGAGAGAGAGAGAGAGAGAGAGAGAGAGAGAAGAGAGAGAGAGAGAGGGTGGAGAAGTTGAGTTAATTCAAGTTGGTTGCTTCACTTCTAACGTCAGAACTATAAAGGCTACATGTTGGACGGAGTGTGAGATATAAATGTATAATACTAACTGTCTACTTTTGTTACAGAAAGAGTAGACGAATGTCAACTTAAGAGGGGGGAAAACGAAAATAAAATACAGCAATGCCATTAAGAACAATATTTCACAAACATCAGAGCGGCAAGCAGAACGATAAAAAAAAATCCAAAATGAAAACAAACTTAATGAACGGTGACGCACATGCCTTTATATGTTAAAAAAAAAAACAATAATCAAAAAAACAATAACCATAAATCCGCAGTCACCTACCCGTAAATAATTTCCAATTCAATAAAGGGCTCACTAATAGGCGAAAGGAAATTTTTAAATTTTCGAGACGCCGAAAGAAGGGAAAAAAAAGACAACAAAAAACAAGGGAAAAAGTATAAAGCATCATTCTTTGGACCTGGGTTCTAATTTCGGAACCGCACAATTGAATTTTCAAAGGCCAAACCGGAAGTTAAGTGGTCTTTAGCGAAACAAACATTTGGATTTTTCTCTTTTTTTTTTCGGTTGTTTTTTCCCCCCAGCCGCAACGTTAGAAATTAACCGGCGCCAAATCAAATAACAATATGGCGCATGGGAACCATATCACATCTATAGGTTTCGCTCAGTGACGAAAACCGCTTAAAAGTAACAAAACTATTGTCAGTCTTCTCTAGGGAGGCGTACCATTAATTTTTACAAGTCGTTGTGGAGTCTGGGGACAAGTAGTAGTATTCTACTTTTCCAATAACATTGGGGACGCGGTGGTCCAGGGTAGAACATCGGCTTCCGACGCAAAAGGTCCCTAGTTCGAATCCTGGCTGTTGCGTTGCCTACTAGTTGGGTCGGTGTCAGTATAATGTGACCGGCTGAGACAGGAGTCATGGTATCCCCGCCCTGTCTCGTGTGTGGCAGCACATAAAATTGTCAGACGTCCGTCTTGGGGTCCGTCCACAATATAGCCTATAGAGCTGCTGTTGGACGTTAAACGAACCCAACCAACCAACCCGACACACCAAACTGAGGCTCAGAAATGTAAGACTTATGTAATTGTAAATTCCTTC
>RQTK01001175.1:44986-74997 GCA_003991915.1 Elysia chlorotica | reverse complement strand
TCTCTCTCTCTCTCTCTCTCTCTCTCTCTCTCACTCTCTCTCTCTCTTTCTCTACCTCCTTCCCTTCATCCATCTCCCTCTTTTTTCTCCCTTCATCTCTCTTTCTTTTTCCTTTCATCTTGTTCTCTCTTACACATCATCCGTCTCTCTCTCTCTCCCTCCGCACCTCCCTCTCTATTTCTACGCCACCCCCCTACATACATCATCTTTACCTACCCACCCCTAGCGCCCTTGACTAATGAATAACCCTCCACTCCGACAGCGACAGCCGACGCTCGCTCCCTTCTGGGCCTTCAATCGGACACACCGCGCGTCACAGTTCGTCTGATCCGCCGCCCGGTCCGAGTTTCTCATTTCCGACTTCTCGGAATGGCCCGTCCGTCCGTCCCATGGTACATGGTAGTTTCTTGGTTCTAGTTACCAAATACCATTCGCGCAGATGAATCTACCACTACCAACTTGTAACGTTGGTTGGTTGTTTTAACGTCCAACGTCAGAACTATATATGTATATGTATATGATATACTGTGGACGGGTCCACCAACTTAAAGGTGTCCAAAATAATGTACCCAAATTAGAAACCTCTACTGGTACTGGATCTACTATATGTAGTCAAAATAGCACAGAACAAGAACAACAACAAAACGCGTATATGAGAAGTTTTCTCTCACGCATTACCAGGGAAGGAAAGATTTCCGAGAACACAAAGTGTTTTACTTTTCCCCTTTTGCCATGTCTACAATTACAAAGATCGCGTTTATCCATAAGCTTACAAGTGCGCCCAAAAGATTTGACGCCTTTTAACATATAATGCAGTTTGTGACCGCATGTTTTATGACAAGTTATCCATAACGCCTTGTCATAAAAGTAAGGATTTTGGAGGAAAGAAAAAAAAATACCCCGCCTCTTTCTTTTCTTCGTTTGCACCAAAACGTACTTCTCAAAAATTGTCGGCGACTGTTTGGATTTTCAATGTGATCTGTCGTCATCAGGCACAGGCAGCCCCACCCCCTCGGACATCTCAACAGGCAGGTTTATGAGAGAAAAAAATGGAAAAAAAATTGTCATGCTTCCGAGTCTCGCCCACGCCTTGTCTGACAGGCTCCCATCAAAGCTTGGGCGTTATGGATAATCCCAATGTTTCTTTGCCGCTTAGCGCCCAACCTCAGCACTTTATAGACTACACTGTAGACAGGTCCTCAAATGAATGTATGACAAGATTACGTGATGCCACACGGACACAGTGCTGGAGTACCTTGGGCTGGATGTGGAATAAATTAATGAGACGCCCACTTTAAATTTAAGTTTAATCCTCTCTCGGCTCATCGCATGTTTCTTCATTTCTTGTCCCCAGCGTCCCGCCCAGTCACAGAACGAACATACATACACACAGCACGCTACAGTACGCTACAGCACGCTACAGCACGCTACAGCACCAGTCTAGGCCTTCATTTGTTCCAACATGTCGTGTCAGTCCGGCTCGCTCCTGCTGCTCCTCACGCTGCTGTTCGCGGTTGCCATGGAAACCCAGGCCCTGTACTTCGCGGCATGCTGGGGGTGGGGCCCTAGCTGTTCCAGGTAAGAGTAAATTGTGTAACCATAGTAGGAGAGAGAGAGAGAGAGAGAGAGAGAGAGAGAGAGAGACAGAGACAGACAGAAAGAGAGACAGACAGACAGAGAGAGAGAGAGAGGGAGACACACACACACAGACAAACAATCAGACAGAGAAATAAGGCTTAATCAATTTTACGTGCCCGCATTTTTTTCCCCAAAAAGTCCCATACGAAGACGGAGGCATCACCTGTGATTCTAAAATTCAAACCGCGGACGTCCAACTCGTCAGTCCAAACACTAACCAACTGAGCCAGCGGCACTCTAGGTTCAAAGATAAATACACAATGTATTGAAATTCATGCGTAAACGCGCGGTTATTTCGAGTATTACTAGTAGAGAATGGAAGTAGTTTGGGCCAGAAATATTGACCATAGAGAAAAAGTATAATTATATTTATTTAAAAGAGAAATAGCATGGTCCATTCCGTTTTAACATTACTGTAAAATTCCCGATATTCTCCTGCGTAATGTAGTTTATCTCATGACGACTCGCCACAAAACAAAACTGCCAGTGCACAAAATTATGTCCTGATCACGATAAAATCACAATACCAGGGGACTCTAGGTTTAGTAAAACATTTGATAAACAGAGCTCAAACTGCTATTGGTGCGGGGGGGGGGGGGGGGGTGGCGGGTGGCGGCGGGCACGCGGGAGTGAGGGGGGGTGGGGGGGGGTGGGGGGGGGTTAGCGTGAAGCGCGCTTTCATTCCTATTTGCTCATTGAAATTTGGTCGGTGTCAGACGTCCGTCTTGGGGCTCGTCCACAATATAGTCTATATAGAGCTCATGTTGGACGTTACACCAACCCAACCAAACAACCAACCACACTCCCTGATTATACAGTAAGCTCAGGAAATGTAAAATGTTACTCCATCAGGACACACACACTTACAAAACACATGGCCAACAGACAGGACTGTTTACGAGAGGGGAAGAACCTTGTATCGCGTGTAAACACCATTGTTGACAAATTTGTCTAGGTCACAAGCATTGCACAAAGGCCCAAAACCCACAGCGATTTGCCAACATCGAGCGGAGTGGTGATGCATTTCACTTTAGCACGCTATCAAGGATTTCCGATCGAGAATTTAGTTGCTTTTTGTTTGTTTGTTTGCTGGGTTGTTTTTTTTTTTTTTGTTGTTTTTTTGTTTGTGTGTTTCTTTGGGGGGTTTTTTGTTGGGTTTTTTTTTTTGTGGGATTTGTTTTTTCATGTCCTCCTTGTATTGGTGTTTCCCTTAGAAGCAATAGTGAGTCACAGGCGTAAATCTCTAAGTCACACATTACAGGGGCTTGTTCATGGAGACACTGGTCGTGCATTCTCTTTATTTAATAAAAATATACATCAATGTGACAGACAGGGGTTCGTAATCATTAGTGGTTGCTATATCTTAAGACTTTCACGGGGCTACTTCAGATCAGAAACAAGGTTGAGCTACGGCGGTTCTTCAGATTTGTTTGTCTCGTGGATTTTCAGAGGAATGATACTGATAGATAGATAGATAGATAGATAGATAGATAGATAGATAGATAGATAGATAGATAGATAGATAGATAGATAGATAGATAGATAGATAGATAGATAGATAGATAGATAGATAGATAGATAGATAGATAGATAGATAGATAGATAGATAGATAGATAGATAAGCATAGATAGATAGAGGGAGAGATAGAGAGACAGATAGACAGGAAGAAAAGGGGAAGGAGGTATAGAGGGCATCCAATCTCAATGCATAGTGTATTCCCAGTATGGCTATCTGCACCTAGCGCCCTCTGGAAAGGGTGCTGTAAATAGGAAGAACGTATAAACAGTATTAATAATGTACGATATGCATAAAAAAAATTGATAATGCATACTGCACGGCTATTTCGCGTTCCGTGTAAACTGAATTATCACGAAGACTTCTGTTTGCCTTGTCGGAGCCAATGAGCGTTAAAGAAGAGCCTTTTTCAAGTCTGTCGTGCTTTATGAACTTTTTCACCCATTCTTTAGAACGTTTCTCTTGCCACGTTTGGTTGACCTCAATGGAAAGTGCTATCCAAGTCTTTAGTAAGGTGCTATGGGATTTTGACACACCTTCAGGGATAAAGGAACGGAGAAAATACCATAATTGTAAGTCCCGTGATACAAGCAAATGGGATCAGCCTCAGATTTTCTAATATTACCCTGTCTCCGTTGACACTATGCGAAGACAGTGCATGTGTACCAATATTAATATAGACGACCGGGAACAGTTTGTGATGCATGGAGTGGGAAAAAGAGGTAGAAATCAAAATTTAATGAGAAACATCGAAAATGGGCGAAGCAAGGGACTGAAAGAAGTAGAGAGTTAGGAAATCTGTGTTATATGTGTGTGTGTGAAAGAAAGAGAGAGAGAGAGAGAGAGAGAGAGAGAGAGAGAAAGAGAGAGATGGTATAATAAAGAGAGAGAGAGAGAGAGAGGGAGGGGAGGGGGGTGTAATTAGGAGAGAGAGATAGGTAGAAAGAAAGAAGAGAGAAGGTAAACTAGCGTCTTCGTGTTGAAAGTCATTACTGTAAAGTAGCATTCCCACAACCATTTGTCTAATATAAATGTCTGGGGTAATTGACAAACTATTGTTATTTAATTCCTGCCCTCGGTTTTCATTAGCGCCTGACGAAAGAAGGGCGAAACAATGAGAGGTTAGATGGAAGTTTGCGCGAGAGCCTTGGAGAAAGAAAATCGCGCTCGCATGTTTTGCTTTTAACTTTCAATTTATTAGTGGTCATTTGTTGTTGTTTTTTAAAGCTTTAAAGAGGAGACGTGATAAAGGAGATAGATGGCGAGAAAGCACAAAATATTTCAATGGTGAATAAGGAAGAAAAAGCTCTCATTAGAGTATTAGAAAGAGACAGAGAGGGATAGAGAGAGAGACAGAGAGAGAGAGAGAGATAGAGAGAGAGAGAGAGAGAGAGAGAGAGAGAGAGAGAGAGAGAGCGTGTGTGTTGTGTTGCGTGTGTGACAGACAGAGAGACAGAAACGCAAAAAGAAACAGGCAGACAGACAGCGACAGTTGTATAGAGAAAATGTATTTCGAAATGACCTTAGAAATAAATCAAGAAAACCTTATACTTAAAAGTCATTACGTTTATGAGAAAGCTCTCCACAAGGCTTCGATATCATAAATATACAGTGAACACCTAACGATACTCTTTAAGAAACCAACAGAGATAGCTCTACAAGGTAGTAAATTCTACGGCGATTCGATTTCACAAGACACGTACAGTAGTATGAAATAAAAGTTGAGTTGAGTTGAGCTAAGTTGGTTTGACGTCCAACGTCAGCACTATATAGGCTATAGTGTGAACGCAAACAAGACATTGAATCAGATTCCAACAAGGGGTTTGTGGAACATGCGCACAACAAACGTGCTGGAGGCCCACGTATGAATCAGCTTTTAGGACCACTTTTGTCCCGTCTTTACCAGCGCACGGGGAGACCGTTTACAGGTTTAGCGATCCACGCTTTGTGAAGGGATGGCATAATAACGCCTTCTAGGCAAAATGTTCTCTGATCGCTCATTGGCTTTGCAAGTCCCGGATAGCGGTATGATTGGACGTCAGTACAGGCTCACTTAGACGGCGGAGATAGTTCCATGTCGCTTTTCAATACTACGGCGGTTCCATTTCATAAGACTAGTACTGTAACAGTAGTATGAACGCACAATAAACCAAAGACAACGTTTTGGCGCATGGACATACACTTAAAGGGAAGGGTGATTGATCAATGCAATGTATTTTAGGTCGCACTATTTGTGACATCCCCATATTTGAGAACTCCCAAAACTAACCGTGTAACGAATGACACAACCACGTCTTTCAGACAAAATCTACCATAGCCAGATTTGTTCCACTTTAGCACCACATCTTGAAAGGAAAATGTATTTAAAAGCTTTACAAGAAATTACAAACCTCTACAAGTAATGAAAAGACCAATAGGCGCGGACACTAAATTAACTTTAACAAGAAAAAATTACCAAATAAATAAGGTTATATACGGAAAAAAAGGAGATCTACCTCTCTCTTACGATTCCTAACGGTGAAGGTAAAGAGACGTTTACAGCAACAAACTATGGTCTCATTGGCTGTCTGGAGATCCTAAACAATATTTAAGTTAGAGAAGGTCACTTTTGTTAAACTGATCATCAAATTTCATAGGGCTTTTTTCATTGTTTTTTTTTAGCTTAAAAAAGTTAATTTTCCACTTTGGCATGCATTTATTAGGCTTATGTTTTTTTGCTATAACTAAGGTATTTGAATTACTTCTAAGGCCACACAAATTTTAAGGAAAGCATTGTAACATTAAAAAAAGTTTTAAATTTTTTTTTTCGGGAAGATCCATACAGAGAAACAGACTTTACAAACAGGTGTGTGTCAGTTCAGTGTACAATGTGTTTCTTTTTTAATGTCACATGTTTTCTTCTATCTGTTTACAAGAACAACGCTATTTTTTGCCCATGGTTGTTTGAAGTTTAAGGAAAACTTCAGTTTCTTATTTGGCTAATACATTAAACAGTTTGCACTCACTGTACAATGAGTTATTAACAAGTTCACCATAAAAAGGCGAGTCAAAAACCTAAGTAGACCGATCTTAGAAACAAGCTCAGGAAATGGTTATCATTTTGTACCTCAATTGCTGTGAGTGTAAATATGTTTTGTTTGTGGAATAAAACATTCTGACACATGTGGCATTGTTCTCTTACTGAGAGTTGTTCTTGTTGTTGTTGTTGAGTTAGATTAACGTCCAACATCAGCACTATATAGGCTATATTGTGAAGGGGCCCTGAGGCTGACGTCTGACAATGTTATGTACTGCCACACACGAGACAGGGCGGGGATACCATGACTCCTGTCTCAGTCGGTCACATTTAACTGACACTGACCTAACCAGTAGTGAACGCAAACGCCAGGACTCGAACCCGGACCTTTTGCGTCAGAAGCCTATGTTCTACCCCTGGACCACCGCGCCCCCTACTGTCAAAGGTGAGAGAGCAAAACCCTGATGCTCAAAAAGATGTCATTATAAAAAATGTGGATCGAACGATTTTGTCGACGCATGTGTGGGCAGACGGAAGGCAATTTTAGCTTGGGATATTGTATAGCAATATTGTCAGTCAATTGATGGCTGCAATTTATCGACACGTCTATGGCCAGCTTAAGTCTGAGATAGAGCTATGATTGGATGAACACGGCGGTAACGAATGACACAGTCACGTCTTTTAGCGCAAAGGTCTACTGATCGCTTATTGCCTCTGTAAGTCTGAGACAGAGCTTTGATTGGGCGCCAGTGCAGGCTCCCTTACAGAATGTCTCCGTTTATCTATGAGCCCCGTTTATCGCTAGGTCGCTAGCCCCCCTCCCCCCACAGGTGGAAGCCACTAAGCCTACATCGGCTCATCTCTCCGACAGCATCCGCTACACGTCCAAACTTCCGATGGCTCTTGGCCCCAAGAGAATGGTGCCTACATGACTATAGTCGGCTTGATTGCTTTAATGGGGGGAGGGGGGATGTTTTGATATTATTGTTGTTTTTTCGTTGCTATACATGGCTTTACATTCAGTCTTTTACAATGGTCTCATAGCTTGCCGAAAAATTTGAAGTGGATTTTGTTGTGTTGGAGTTGTTGTTTTTTGTTTTATAGTTTACATTTTTAAACTGAACGCAACCACATCTTCACCATGTGTGTCATTACTTAACAGCACCACATTTCCATTATGTGTATCACTGAACGCCACACCTCCCCTCTATCCCCTCTAGACATGAGATAGCGCGCCACTCGCGGCACCCAGTGCGGGCGGTTCGACCCTCCCATGACAGCTCTGTGGCGGCTGCAGTCTCCAGGGAGGCTGACTCGCCCTCCTCATCGTCCTCCTCATCATCGCCAGGCGGCCAGAGGAGCCCCGCCTACAAGGGCCACGGCAGGAGGGGCATCCCCAGCATCGTCACCTCTGGTAGGTGGAACCTTCGCTGGTACTACTGCTACTGATACTAGTGTTGCTGCTGCTGCTCCTACTACTACTACTACTACTACTACTACTACTACTACTACTACTACTACTACTACTACTACTTAATTTTATGTGATGCCACACAATAGACAGGGCGGATGGGAACGTTTTCAGATATTTTTTTTCAAAAAAAACTGTTCCTTTATATAACTTGTATACCTACTACTTACAAACATATTTAAATCAATGTATAAAAAAATAACATATTTAAAGCACTTTTTTAAAAACAAGAATTATGTTTTTTGCTCAACAGACAACTCATAGCCAAAAAGTCCAAAGTTTCTCAAACAATCAAATATTGTTTTACACATCTAGACAAACTAGGAGCTCCACAAAAAATGATGTTCTTATGACAAAAAAATACATTTTAATTTGACAATCTTCATTCCAAGTGAATCTCAAGAAATCTGAATCCACAGGAAAAGAGACCAAAGGGACTTCCAGAAAAGAATTGGAGATTAAAATGATGCCAAGGAGTGAGTGAGTGAGTTGCTTTTTTTAAAATGTCCAATGACAGCAGCAATGCAATCTTGTATCTGGGTCCTAAGACTAATTTCTGACAATTTTTTAGTGTTGTCACCAAGACAAAGAGGGGTGACCACGACATTGATCTCAAATGGTCCGACAATTATATTTAGTCAGATTGTGGGTCTCTAACCGGACTGATATGAAGATGCTCTACCATTTATGTCCGACATTTATGACGAACCTTAACGGAACTCGGACCGGCAACTTTTTTTTTTTTTAATAGAACTTCGACGGACCTTCGGGCGGTGATTTTTTTTTTTTTTTACGGAACTTTGCGGTGATTTTTTTTTTTTAACGGAACTTTGACGGACGATTAATTTTTTACGGAATTCCGTAAATTTACGGAAAATTGGCATCACTGATGTCGAAGTTTGACGGAACTCAGACCGGCAACTTTTTTTTTTTTAATTAGAATTTCAACGGACCTTCGGGTGGTGTTTTTTTTTTTTTTTACGGAACTTTGCGGTGATTTTTTTTTTTAACGGAACTTTGACGGACGATTAATTTTTTACGGTGGTTCCCCCCCCCCCCCCCCCCCCCCACACCTGTGGAAAGTGAAGGAAAAGTCAGTGAAACAACTAGAGGTTTCCACTGAATAGAGTAAGTTCTTTTGAAGCCACTGATAGCTGAGAGGAAATTAGATGTGATCATTCACCTTTCATGTAAACAGGTTGGTGAAAGAAGTCATGGAGATAGTGGGTGGTCTCAGCTCCCTACAGAGCACTAACTGTCAATAAACCTTTCCATTCTGTATTTCCCTGTGTCACAGAATGGAAAGTTTTGTTGACAGTTTCTGCTCTGCACTAGTAGGGAGCTGAGGGATAACAAAGTGTGACCACCCACAGCTCACTGTTCATCTGAACAGAAAAGTCATATAAAAAACAAAGTCCACATAAAGTCACAGAGAGAATTGGTGGTCTTAACACAAGAAAAAGAAGGTGGAAATGTGTGTTCACAGCCTGGGCTCTGTAGGGAAAGTCATGAGAGCTGGTCATCTTAGCACAGGGAAAAGGAGGAAGGAAATAAAGTGAGACAACCAGGGTGAATCAGGCACAAGTGGCTTATAGAAGTTTTAAGCTAGAGCCCTCTTAACAGAGAATGGTAACCCTATAATTACCTTTTCATTTTCAAATAAATATAAATATCTCCCGTTCTACAAATGATAGAGTTTTACTTAACTTAATTTAACCTCTTAAAGTGCAATTGATGCTTCTTAACACCAGAATAACACACTATCAAAATGAGGTGCAAGGCTCAAATCCCAATATTACCTATGTGTAAAAGTCATAAATTTTACATTCTGATGATTAATCTGTATTCATGATTCTTGAACTTAAGTGTGTATTCTTTGATGGACTTCTTGATTTATTAATAACTCAACAACTCCAAAATTCGACTTCACCCTGGTTGCTTCCCTTTACGTGTAGTGACAGTCTGTGTTCTATAGCAAGCCGAGAAAGACAACAACAGAGCAAGCACTCACCGTTCATCTCCCTCATGGCGCGGGTGAAGTCCACAGGGTCCTTGAAGCTCACGAAGCCGTAGCCTTTGGTTTTGTTGGTCCGCCTGTCCCGTACGACCTTGGCCTTGAGGAAGCTTGGGTACTTGTTAAAGGCCCTCACGAGCGTCTCGTCCGTCACTTCGTTTCCAAGGTCACCGCAGAACATACGGAAGTCGTCTGTATATGGATACAACAAAACAGTAGAAATGTTAGTTATTTAAAAAGTATATATACAGAATGCTAAATCACAACTTTTGAAACACAACAAATTTGTTAGGTTGAAGGATCAATTCAAATGCAGAGGTAACTGAAAATCATCGGAAATAATAATGATAAAGCAATCACTAACTCAACAATGGTAATTTAACATATGATCAAACGTTTCCGCTTTATATTAAAGCCCTACTTCAGTGCACAACGACAATGATCAGTCTACAAACATCAGACAAAGAGCAACAAAATAGGACTTGGGTGAAACAAGTGGTCAGAGAAGGGCGGGGCCCAACAAATTAAACATGCTTCTATTCTGACCATCAATGTGGGTTCAGTAATGGTTAGGATTGCAAGATCAGGCAACCTGGGTTTGATTCCCTGCATGAAGGTCCGTTGCTCAAATCTCGATACATACATGTATATTATATAATATAATATTTGGATATAACAACGAAGTAAACATCTCTTTCAAACGAAAATGGTTACGATTCCTAGATTTCAACCAGGCAACCTGGGTTGGAATCCCAGCATGGAGCGTAGATGGCTCAGTGTTTAACGTTTATGCTCCAAACTGACAAAAATGAGGTGCAAGGCTCAAATCCCAATATTACCTATATGTAAAAGTCATAAATTTTACATTCTGATGATTACTCTGTATTCATGATTCTTGTATTCTTTGATGGACTTCTTGATTTATTAAAAATGTTTTATTAAGTTGTTGTGTTTTTTAGGAGCTTTTCAGAATATAATTATATCCTTTACAGACACAAGAATTGAGGAAAAAAAATTTGTTTGCGTAATATCTCAACAGAGAGATAATTTGATGTTTTAAAAATATTGGTGCGGATGGTACAAACATGCTTCTAATTGCAAACCTCTACTAGTACCAGAAGACTGCCACGAGAATTAAAGGTGAACTGACAGTACACTCTTTTTAGTACTTCCACCAACAAATTATGAAGGATGGAAAGATTACAGCGGAGCGTTAAAACAAGAATTGCAGTTCCCCAACCACGATTCTGTCAAATGAAAAAAACAACAACTGAATCATGTATTATTATCAGAACAAAAAATAAAACTAGACTGGTTACTACCTCCTTGTTTAAGGTTAGATAGACTATAGCTAGTAGCATCTTTTGAAATATGGACATTTTGTCTGATGGGACGTTTAAGTTGGATAGAAAAGAAAACATGTCTGATACTGAAAGCAAGGCAGATTGAATAACAATTTTAAAACAAGAAAGCTTGATTTTGACCATCTAGAACGCCATGACTTGCTATGTAGTCTTTAGCTGCAGGGTAGAGCAGAGGGGATGGGAGGCAGAGGAGGACCAGGAGGGAACTGCTTGGATGACATCAATAAAAGACTGGACAGGCAGCAGGCTTCCACAATGCATGGCAAAAACAGCAGCACAGGGAAAAGAGCCATGTCATGTCATGTCGATCTTTTCAGAGATGACACATACCTGGTGAATGAATCTCACAACAAGAAATCCTGACAATTCCAAACTTTAACCTGGGAGCTACAAAGATATAAACACAAAAAAAAATCGTGTACCTTGCACCCACTTTGCAAGCATTTGCTTGGTACAATCAGGGCCCTAGTTTTTCTCTGGTTCCTTGACGCTCTGTCAAGAGTAAGAGACCAACTTATATTTACATTTGCCCTACCTTGTGCCCACTTTGCAAGCATCTGCTTAGTACAATCAGTCAAGAGACCAACTTATATTTACTTTTGCCCTACCTTGTGCCCACTCTGCAAGCGTTGGATCCTCCCAGGTCGTGTTGGCCGCCAGACGTATAAACTTTTTCTCCTTCTTCTTCTTCTCTTTCTTCCCAGTGGGCGGCGCTCCAGGCATTCCTGGTCCTCCGGGAATCCCCTGTACCCCACCAGCCATTCCAGGCATCCCTGGAGCAGCCATCATGCCAGGCATGCCCTGCCCACCCCCCATCATCCCCCCCATCTGGCCCTGCATCATCATCGCGCTGGCGGCGTTGCCCTGGCCTGACGCAGGGGTGGCCACGATTCCACCAATCATGGCGCTCGCCGGGACCACATCCATGTCCGCTAGGGCAGAGTCGCCCTCCACAGAGGTTGCCGCGGACGACTGGCTGGCGCTGGCTGGGCCGGTCGCGTCACTTCCTAAGAATAGAAGAAAAAAACAGAAATAAGGAACAATATTTTTTAGTTTAGTTTAACCCTTCGAACCCAGCTACAGCGGGATTTAATTATTTGTCAACTATCCGTAATCCTGCTACAGCGGTATCTGCCTTTTTTGACTCTAGGCCGTAGTACCGCTATATCAGGATTTGGATTGGAGGGGTATGATCTAACGCGCTATAAATAACTACCAATAAGATTCACATCCTGTTTAAAATTATAAATAGCGTCAGTTAAAGATGTCTGCGTCCATCAGGCATGTTTTTGATGATATTTGAGTAAGAGCAGTGAGGGGCCAGGAATATAGGTCAATGAGGTCAGGGCAATAGGGTTCAAAGGGTTAAGTCTCTTGATTCCCTATGGAACATAGAGCTGCACCAACTCCTCTCCACCAAACTCAGTTCTGGCTGGTCCTCATTAGATTGGCTATGTAGTACCGGCAGCTTGTACAAAGGTACATAGACAATAAACGTAATCAAATTTTTTCCTGTATGAAGAAAATACAAGATGTACAAAAAAGAAACATTTCAGTAATAAACAAAAAAAATCATTTCCTTTAAAATAGATTAATTACCTGGTAAAAGGCACATAGGCGATGAGCATAGTTAGTTGTTTCTTTTTTATAGAAAATACATGACGTACAAAAAAGGAACATAACTAATAAACAAAAAATCATTTCCTTTAAAATAGATTAATTACCTGGTAAAAGGCACATAGGCAACAGTTAGTCGTTTCTTTTTTATAGAAAATACATGATGTAAAAAAAGCTTATAGGCAATAAATGGACATAATCAAAACATTTCTCTAAATGACAACACATGTTCAAACAGCAGGAGGAGCAATGTGTATAATAAAATCATTTTTTGGGGGATAGAAAATAAATGTGCACAAAAAAAAGACATATGCAGTGAACTTGTAGTATACAAATTGTATCCTTTTATAATGGCAATGGAAAAAATTACAAAATTTTCCTAGATCTCTGCTAAAATTTACATACAAAGTAAATGTTACTCCAAAGCATGGCAGTCCTCTTTTTAAATTACTATGTCCTGAAATGAGCGAGAATTGTAGTTATATCTTTATTGTAATATCAAATTTTTTGTCCAAGGTTATGAATAGCGAGCTGATGCAAATTCATGATTTCACTGATGCTAACGAGTGATTTTTTTTTTTTTTTTTTTCTAAACATTACTTTTTTGAGTAAAGTAGAGGCTTCAAATCCTCACCCGATTTTTCTGAGGCTTCCCCATCCCCAGCAGCTTTCTTCTTCTTTTTCTTTTTCTTCTTCTCGTCTTTCTTCTTGTCGATGTTGATCACAGGCGCCGCTGCGTAGACGACTTTCTGTTGCTCCACGACAGTTGGGCCGGCCATCATCTGATGTGGCTGGTGTCCACCCTGTGGAAGGATCCAAAAATATAATTGTTGATTATAGTAAGGTTGTGTAGCTATAGGTCTTGTATTAGAAGATAATTTGTGAATTTACATCAATACAGAGAGACAGTCATTGATCACATGAAAAATGGGAGGATTTCAATTGATATACAAGAAGAGTCGTTCAATTGGAAGAAGTAAGAAGGAAAAAAAAGATGAACAATGAGCAGGAGATATATATTACATAGAATAAATTAAAAAGAAATAATATTTTTAAACTGCTGATAATTGTATTGTATTGGTAGTGTATTAGTAGATAGCATAGCTTATAAATTTACTTTAATATATAGAGAGAGTCATTTATAACAGAAAAATATAATATTTCAACAGATACAGACAGACTAGCCATGATCTGAGTTGGCTGTTGATTATTGTATTGGTTTATTAGTAGATAGCATTGCTTATAAATTTACACCAGTATAGAGCATGAGTGTCAGTGATACAAGATGGCTATTGGACAACCTGTGAAAAGATCCAAAGATTAAGTTTAAAAACAAAAAAAATGATGGTTGTTGTATTGTTAGTGTCTTAGTAGATGGCATAGCATGATAGCTTAAAGTCTTGTATATTTGACAGGAGAAACAACAGACCAGATGTGCTATGGATTTGCAATCAAGAGGTTCAAGGTTTGAATCTTAGCAGGGTGATCTGGACCCCAGTCTCAGCATAGGACAGGAAACCTAAGGGGAGGTTAGATTCACCATAAGTTAGAGGTGACAGAGGAGGATGTTCAGCACTATAATTATATGGCTGTATTGTGGACGGGTCCAAAACTAACATCTGACAATTTTAATGTGGTGCCACACAAAGACAGAGCCGAGATACCTGGACACCTGCCTCAGACAGTCATATTATAGTGACGCTGACCCAACCCTTGGGGGACAAAATCTGACAAATCAATTTTTACCCATCTTGGCTGTAAAATTAACTAGAAGTTAGATGAGACTAAGAGGAGGAGAACCAAAAGATGAGAAACAGCACAAAAAAATCTACACATGTGAAGCAAGCAGGTTGAATCAGTCACAACTCTAAATTTTTTTTTTTGACGTATTTTTTTTGTTTGTGTGGTCTTGGTGGTGAAAATGCACCGATAACGTTCACTTAAGCAATAAAAAACAGACACCTGGCAGGCCAGCGACGACCACCGTCTCACGAGGGTTCATCGGGAGATTAACGGCTTTTCACCTATGCAGTTTCTGGACGATTGCCTGAGCGCATTTTTAGGGGTAACTTTTCAAAACTCAACACTTTCTTTTATTGCGCAGTTTAAATCATTGCTTTATTTTTTTATAAACTATTACTCCAAAAGTAAACATTTCCGAGGAACCAAATTGTGTATGGATAGGTACATCCTGTCTAATGCTATAACATCTCTAATTGGTTGACAGGAGTGTAGAATTATAACCATGAGAGTTACTTTTAATTTTAAAAGTTTTTAAGTACTCTGTAACCTTAGTCTGCTTTAACAGAATTGTATATTCTTCTAGTTTACAAAGATATAATTTTTTTGTGCTGCACGTAGATGGCGTAAATGTAGTCTTCTATTTTGCTGTAACCATTCTATGATATTTGTAAATTTTATTCTGATATCATACTATTAATAGAGAATAAATAGGGTAAAACGATACATCAACACAGATTTCTTCAACATTCTAAGTATTTTTATAATACATGGTGATTGGAAGAAGAAAAGAAGAAGAAGAAGAAGAAGAAGAAGAAGAAGAAGAAGAAGAAGAAGAAGAAGAAGAAGAAGAAGAAGAAGAAGAAGAAGAAGAAGAAGAAGAAGAAGAAGAAGAAGAAGAAGAAGAAGAAGAAGAAGAAGAAGAAGAAGAAGAAGAAGAAGAAGAAAAAGAAAAGAAACATGAGATACAATAAACTAAAAAAAAAATATAATTAAAACATAATGATATTTTTCATATCCATGGGTATCCCACCAATGAATAAAATCCTCTACGCAGACCAGTTATAATGATTAAGTCCTGTCTAGAACAAGAAGATTACAGAGAGTGCAAGCGACTTGTCATGTTTACGACCCCTTAAAGAGACTTGTCATATTTAAGAACCATTTATCTAGTGAAACCAAAATATGCAACACAATCTGAAAACAAAAACTTTTTCAAAAAACCAATGTCTTATACCATGAAAAATTTCTCAATATTTAAACAAAAAATTTTAAATTTTAGATCATAATGTAGGTATTTTCCCATTTTCTTCTAACAGGATAATGCACATTTGATTGTATTTTTAAAAATATCCTTACAAATTATGCTATCCTTTTGCAAGTATTGTATTTTTTTTTTAAAGGGTATAAATTGCATTCTACGCATCGCATGATTTTTCCTGTTGCACAGGTAAAATTTCTGACCAGAGATGGTGCTAGCCCAAGTCTGTGGTGAGCTGTCAGTAGGCTTAGAGCTCGCTGCTCACAAACTAAAGTGAACATGATTCGTGGCTGTGTGCTAAGTAGTATCAAATGCACCTTAAGTTAAAAGCTTGAAAATCTTACAGCTCTAGCATCTCTAGACCAGAGAGATTTCTTTGTATTTGAAGGTGAGAAGGGTTAATACAGAATGAGAAATATTTCCTGTTTCGAGGGATGTTGTTAAAAACTTAAACCAGCGACTTGTGCCTGGACCAGAGAAGGGTTAATACAGAACTATTTCATGTTTCGAGGGATGCAGTTAAAAACTGAAACCAGTGACTTGTGCCAGAACCAGAGAAGGGTTAATACAGAACTATTTCATGTTTCGAGGGCTGTAGTTAAAACCTCAGACCAGAGAAGGGTTAATACAGAAATATTTCATGTTTCGAGGGATGTAGTTAAAACCTTAGACCAGCGACTTGTGTCTGGACCAGAGAAGGGTTAATACAGAACTATTTCATGTTTCGAGGGATGTAGTTAAAAACTTAAACCAGCGACTTGTGCCTGAACCAGAGAAGGGTTAATACAGAACTATTTCATGTTTCGAGGGATGTAGTTAAAACCTTAGACCAGAGAAGGGTTAATACAGAACTATTTCATGTTTCGAGGGCTGTAATTAAAAACTGAAACCAGCGACTTGTGTCTGAACCACCGTGGTTGCCCCCCACACACAAGCACACACACGTGAACACTCACATCCATCCCTGGCGCCATGAACTGTCCTTGCTCCATCCCTGGGGGAACCGGCCCAGACATCTGTCCAGACATCGGCCCTCCTCCCATTGGCTGCATGGGGGGCTGGGGGCCCATCATGTGGTGGCCCATCGGGGGTCCCATCATCGGGGGCCTGGGGGGACCGTGGTGTGGGCCCCCGGGGTACTGGCCAGGCGGGGGCCCGGGGGGGCCCATTCTCATCATGCCGTGAGGGGGGCGCGGGGTCAAGAGACCAACTTATATTTACATTTGCCCTACCTTGTGCCCACTCTCCCGTACGACCTTGGCCTTGAGGAAGCTTGGGTACTTGTTAAAGGCCCTCACGAGCGTCTCGTCCGTCACTTCGTTTCCAAGGTCACCGCAGAACATACGGAAGTCGTCTGTATATGGATACAACAAAACAGTAGAAATCTTAGTTATTTAAAAAGTATATACAGAATGCTAAATCACAACTTTTGAAACACAACAAATTTGTTAGGTTGAAGGATCAATTCAAATGCAGAGGTAACTGAAAATCATCGGAAATAATAATGATAAAGCAATCACTAACTCAACAATGGTAATTTAACATATGATCAAACGTTTCCGCTTTATATTAAAGCCCTACTTCAGTGCACAACGACAATGATCAGTCTACAAACATCAGACAAAGAGCAACAAAATAGGACTTGGGTGAAACAAGTGGTCAGAGAAGGGCGGGGCCCAACAAATTAAACATGCTTCTATTCTGACCATCAATGTGGGTTCAGTAATGGTTAGGATTGCAAGATCAGGCAACCTGGGTTTGATTCCCTGCATGAAGGTCCGTTGCTCAAATCTCGATACATACATGTATATTATATAATATAATATTTGGATATAACAACGAAGTAAACATCTCTTTCAAACAAAAATGGTTACGATTCCTAGATTTCAACCAGGCAACCTGGGTTGGAATCCCAGCATGGAGCGTAGATGGCTCAGTGTTTAACGTTTATGCTCCAAACTGACAAAAATGAGGTGCAAGGCTCAAATCCCAATATTACCTATATGTAAAAGTCATAAATTTTACATTCTGATGATTAATCTGTATTCATGATTCTTGTATTCTTTGATGGACTTCTTGATTTATTAATAACTCAACAACTCCAAAATTCGACTTCACCCTGGTTGCTTCCCTTTACGTGTAGTGACAGTCTGTGTTCTATAGCAAGCCGAGAAAGACAACAACAGAGCAAGCACTCACCGTTCATCTCCCTCATGGCGCGGGTGAAGTCCACAGGGTCCTTGAAGCTCACGAAGCCGTAGCCTTTGGTTTTGTTGGTCCGCTAGGCTGGTCGAGGGGGTGGAGGGGGCGCCATGCCTCTCATTCCCTCAGGCTCGGGAGGGGGAGGGGGTGGCGGGGCAAACACTGGGCAGGGAGTTGGGGAGGAGGGAAAGAGAGAATATTAAAATAGGTGCAGCAGATTGGTAAGATAGACACAATAAATATAATAATACGCTTTTGAAAAGATACTGTTTTAAGAGGATAGGAAAAAATCTTCAAATCCGTGTTTTGTTTGAAAGTGCTGTTTAGTTACATTAGTTACATAGTTACATCAAATTAGAAAAAATGATGTATAACTGCATCAAACCAATTGCATTTAAACATTTAACAACATGTTCCCTCCTGAGCTGCTGGAAACTATAATTATGTATTGAAAATAAATAAAATTTAAAATCTTAGTGATGGTTTCTTTAATAGATAGCTTCATTTTAAATTTAACCCTTTCCCTACCCACCAGAATTACATGTATAATTTTAGAAGTCTTGCAGTGTGGAGAGTGTCAAACTTTAGCCAACTATCAGTGATGCGAACTGGATTATTACGTTTTTTTTTCTTTTCCTAAAGCTTCTTGTGCACAGTGGCAAGGCACATAAAATAACTTAATATTGAGTCACAGAAGACAATTCCTGACAGATCTTTACTGAAACTTGACCTGCCAATTTTTTTTTCTTCTTTTTACTGAAAATCTATAAACTTCATTCACGGAAAATTGCCATCACTGAAACTATTAATATTATCATTATCTCAAAATCGCACTGCTTGTCAAAGGGAGCTCACTGTTTTGTCCAGGCCCAGCATTGGGTGGTCCGCCCCCAGATGGGGGTGGTGGGGGCGGAGGGGGGGCAAGAACTGGAGGGCCCTGGGGTCTCCCGGGCCGCTCGTCGATATCGAAGAACTGCTCGTCCTCGTCCGCCTCGTGTCTCCTCTTCTGGCCCGGCCGCAGATGATGGCGGAAATCTTCGTCACCAAACTGGTTCCTGCTCGACTCTCCCCCGCGGGGTGGGTGGTGTCCCCTGTCTGGGCCCGAGGACATGTCGTGTCTGATCGCTGTCAGCTGTGCCTGAACCCTGTCGAATGTTTTCGCCCCGAGAATAAATGCTCCCGACGCATCCTGTGGACCTTCGATCTCCGCCTCGAAGCTGAGAAACATTGGAAGATAAATAGATGATAAATGAGTTTCAATGAGGTAAGGAGAAAAAATTTCCCGTATATCAATGTAAAGGTGAAAGAGAAATCTATTTTATCTAAATATTCAGATAGAAAATGCACTAATAATATGTTTTTTACTTCATCTTACTAGAAATTTAAATGCAATTTAAAGCAGAAAAAAAATATTTAATTATTAACAAATTGGGGCCTTTTTGTGAGGAACTCTAAGATCCACAGAATAGTGCAGATGGTAATCTTTAAAGCTAATAATTTTTCCACAATTAAATGGGCTTGGGTGGTGTTAAAAGCGGATCAAAATTCTATAAAGAAAACTCTTGCATATATGTTTTAGGCGCTTCACGATGTTTCAGGATGTTATTGATAAAAACTAACAAAGCATCGTCTACACTTCTATTTTATTTTTCCTGTATAATGCGAACTGCATAGGGTCTAGTTGGTTTTCACAGTCGGAGAGTGGGTGTGTAAAGAGCAATTCTTTCAAAACATGTAAAAACAATAGGTATTGGTCTAAAGTCGTTAAGGTCCTTTACTGTTTTTTTTTCTTAGGTACCGGGATAATTGATTTATAAATTTTTAAAAAGAAAACTAGATATATAAATTTCAAAAAACTTTCTGAGTCGTTTGAAATCAAATATCAAAATAAAAAATACTTGTTTTTGAAATCTTAAGTAGTCTTACCCAGAGGCAGTTCTAGTAGATAATGATGGGAACCTTTACCCTCTTTATCGCCAATCCAGAGCACTAGCGTTAGAGATATCTGGCATCTTATATTGTTAATTTTAAGCGCAATCTGTAAATCACTGTAAATGTACACTAAGTTTCCCAAAGAAATGAAAAAAAAAAGTGAACAAAACAAACTTAAAACAAAGGGAAGGAAGGAGGGGGAGGAAGATAGAACAGGCTCCTTCCTCAGCCCTTTCCTTTCATACAGATTCAGGCTATCATCAGTGATATAACCGTCATAAAGTGAATGGAAGGCTAAGAGCTAGCCAGACTTTTCATTGATACCATTTAGAGCTTTTTTAAGCCATTCCCAAGTGTCTTATAATGTGAAGAGATCAAAAGGAGAAATAAGGGGTGAATGAAGGCCTACTACTGCCACAGCCAGTACAACAGTGATTTAAAAAAGAAGACAAGGTAAATTCATTTGATTCACATAGTTGGTTGGTTGGTTTTGGGTTGGTTTAACGTCCAACAGCAGCACTATATAGCAATTTTGTGGACGGGCCCCAAGACGGACGTCTGACAATTTCATGTGCTGCGAGACAGGGTGGGGATACCATGACTCCTGTCTCAGCCGGTCACATTATACTAACACCGACCCAACCAGTAGGGAACGCAACAGCCAGGATTCGAACTCAAAGACCTTTTGCGCCGGAAGCCGATGTTCTACCCCTGGACCACCGCGCCCCCCTTGATTCACACCCCATGACTAATGCTGTATCTGGACTACCCAATCGTCTGCAGTTTCCTCACAGCGGAGTCATTTAACTGAAGCGTCAATCTTTATCTAGGTTTTAGCCATTTATAAGAGCCTGTTTTCTATGTCTTTAAGTTGTGATGAGAGTGCACAGCATACTGCTGACCTCCAACCTTGTGAGTAGGGCTATGTCTCCTGCCGAAAGAGGCAGATGCGCATCCAAAGAACAAAACATTACTAATGTCAGTCCATAACTAGAGATCTTACAAGGACAGGCGAAAACAATGCTGAATGAGTGTACTTTAGTGTGCTCTTTGACTTCACTTTAATGGACAAGTTAATGTTTCTACACATATCATTATCAATCTGACATTGAATTTGCTCGCAAATGTGTCCTTTGTGTTCTGTCAATTTTAAAGCCTCGTGTGACACATCATTTCATTTTATAAATCGTAGTAGCTGTCTACTGATTTTTAAAATGCTGCTGTCAGCTATTTTTGCTGGGTTTTTGAAGGACTTTTTGTCATGTAATATAATGTGTAGGCCTAGATCTATATCTCGGTTTACAAGACAATGCTCAGACTTTCATCTACGGCTCGATCTTTTGTAGTGAAAATGAATAGATTTAACTATAGCTTTAAAAGGGAGAGGGACTGACTGGACTACAGTGGGAGAAAAGAGATGGAGCCAAAAGAATCAGGGCTGTAACCGAACATGGCTGAGGAGTGGTCCAAGACAGGGGGTAAGCGAGCTGCCAATCTTGGGACCAGTGAGTTGGTTTTGGATCTTGGCAAGCAGTGGATGTAGCATTCCCACTGCCTATGCCAGAGCCTTATTACAGCCCCATCTCCATAATCATCAAAAGTCTAGGTGAGCATAATTCCTATATTACTTTTAATTACTTTAGATCTAAAGTTCTAACAAAATGGCACTCCTTGAGTTTTGTGGTCCCTAGCCTGTGGGCGATCATATAGGTGGGCGGGCGGGATTCGATTATTAAAATGAATAAAATACCTGTCACTGTGTCAGCTGTACTCCCTGTCTTTTTTATTGTATTGGCATGATTTGATTGCTTCAAAAAGACAAGGAGCAATTTGATTGTATTCAATTGTTTATTTGAACTCATGTACAATGCGGGCATGGAAGGGGGGTGAGGAAAAACATACACAAGCACATAACATTGAGATATAAGCATTTGACTTTGAGGCTCTTATAACAATCTTTGTCTCTCACACTCGCTTGTGAAGTTGCTCTGTCCGTCTGTGTGTCTCTCTCTATCCACAGGTTGATTGACTTCAATGTAATGGAATCCTACCCAACCGCCATTGAATCCCGCCCGCACACAGACTAGGGACCACAAAACTCAAGGAGTGTCAACTATAATTTATTATTTTAGTTGGAATACTTTTACATGGTATCAGTCTAAACTAAAGACACTATCTATACTAGATCAGCCCAACACGTATTTGAGGTACCAGCTTAGATTAGATCGTGGATCACTACCTGATTAGTCCATCACATCTAACTACTGTACAACTATCGCTTTAAAGGAATGTGTGTATGTTACAAAAAACTATTTACCGGTCCATCTCCTCTTCCATCTCCCGGAGCCTCTCATCGCTGATTGAAGACGCCATTTTGCTAACAAATGCAAGCCGAACGTTGATTTCGAAAGCAAAAGTCTTGATGCCGGAAATGAAAGGGAAAAGACTTTGAATAGAATAGTAGTGTGTAAAGCAGCTGAAATCCCAAAAACGTATTTTTTTTCTCTTTTTATCCTGATAATATCGTGTATAACTTCATAAGAGATTTCAATTTCTTTAAAACAGTGTGGCTTCATGACTCTCTCTCTCTCTCTCTCTCTCTCTCTCTCTCTCTCTCTCTCTCTCTCTCTCTCCCCCCACACACACACTACTACTACTACTGCTGCTTCTTCTACTATTACTATTACTAGGCCTACTAATGATATTTTTGTTGACCATTGGACTTTAGAAGCCTATCGGTTGCCTCGTTTTCTAGCACGCTACAATGAGCTGAAAAATACTGCAGGGCTTTGGAAAATTTCCTTCCTAACCATTCTAAATTTTGTAGCGCAACTTTGTTCCAGCCCCTCTTCTCTGGAGATTTAACATCGAGCATCTCTCTCTCTCTCTCTCTCTCTCTCTCTCTCTCTCTCTCTCTCTCTCGATATTATAATAATATATCTCGGTCTGTGATTTGAACCCTGTCGATTGGATTGCCAATTTCGCCTCCTACTGGACGGATCGGTGTCAGTTTAATAATGTGACCAGCTTAGACAGATGCCATGGTATCCCCGCCCTATCTAGTGTATGGCAGCACATGACATTGTCAGACGTCATTCTTAGGGCCCGTCCACAATATAGTCTATATAGGCCCTAGTATATATAGTGCTGAAGTTGGACTTTTAAATCAACTGAACTTAACTCTCTTTCTCTCACTCTCTCTCTCTCTTTCTCTCTCTCTCTCTCTCCTTCCTCTCTCCCCCTCTCTCTCTCTTTATCTCTCTGATAAGGTATAAAGTCGAGGCTGAATTGGATAAGAATCGTGATGGAACGAATCTGCTGATACCTTTGATATATCTAAGCTGATGTTTATCATCTCCGACTTTTTTTTTTGCACCGGCGAAAAGCATTTTAACTTCTAAGTTGACCTATAAGGGCAAACTTCAAACAGATGATTATGAATCTATGTCACACGAGAAAACATTAATTTTGTATTATCAACAGTTTGGTTTCTAAAAGGGAATACATTTTAAATATAAGTAATGAATTAAAAATAGCGATCGTCTTTTATTGTCCGAAACACAGGTCATATGAATAGTTTTAACTTAATTGCGCAACAATCGGCTGGATTTATCATAAGTTTCCAAATTGAATTCTCCCAATGTACATGTGTAAAATAATCCAGACGTTGTGGATAAAACATAACGGTCGCGATTTAGATCTTAAATTTGGTCGCACAAGTCAATATATCTCTTGTTAATATAAAAAAAATAGCCGTGCACACCAACTGTTATTTAAAAAAATCATTCAACAAACACAATTCTCTTTTGCATTTCCACAAATAATATGAAGAATTTTCTCATGTTAAACGATAACATAGCACATTAGTGGAAGCAGGTAATCATGGGATAGGCCGCTGGAAAAAACACCCATCAATACAGACACAAGATTTCTTTTACAGCGTTAGCGAAACTCAACACGCATTACCTTTTAAAAGATCGTTTCTAAGTTATATGACCAAGAGAAGTGTCATTTTGTGAAACCTGGCTGATAGACAAAACGTCCCTAAAAACTAGATTCACATCTGTGGTTCAAGTCAACATATTGATTGCAGTAAAAATGCGATTCTTTCAAAATAATTATAATTTACAAAGATGTATAAAGATTTTTATTATAAAAAATTCAATGAATGATGGAACGATTGAACTTAGGGAAATGCGTTGAAAGTTCAATGGTCTTTAGCATTAGCAAAGTAGCAAACAAAGCATATTATAAACAAAGGCTCTACCAACTCTCGGGAACTCAGGCGACTGGTGAGGAAGCATTCTTTCGCTTTGACAAATCTTTGCACATTCAGTAACTGTAACCACTGCCAAGTCTTAGCGTTGGGAAGCAATCCAAAACATCAATGGTTTCTACTTTGTTGTGATTGTATAAAGATGGCGGCTACCAGGAGCAGATCGAAAAGAGGCGAAACGATGGAGCTAGTTTTAGTTTTAGGTAAGTTAGCGTTTGGAATAAAATTGTGAGGTGAAGCCGAGGGCTCCTCTCTACTTTTACACCCATTTTTCGAAATAAAGTAAACGTATTGAAAAGCGTCGGCAGGATTTCCCTATGGCGGCCACGTTGGTATCGAAGGGCTTTTTAAATTCGGACCGAAACGCCGACCACAATGGTATTAAACAAGCTGGGTTCATTATAGTGACATTGTATGTAAGCTGATTCTTTTTGAAAGGGAACATGTAGACTCCTTGCCATAAGTTATAAATTAGACCTACAATTTTGCTTCCTCCTTTTAATACATCCATAATTCTATCTTGAAAGTTACGCTAGTAGGTCTACTACTGCTGCTAATGATAGACAGATTTCGGCACTCCTTGAGTTTTGTGGTCCCTAACCTGTGGGCGATCAAATGGCTTGGTGGGCGGGATTCGAGGGGTAGATGGGTAGGATTCGATTACATGGGACTTGGGAGTCAGTTAAACTGTGAAGAGAGAGGGAGGGAGAGAGATAAAGAGAGACATATTGACAGACAGACAGAGCAAGTGAGTGTGAGAGACAGAGATCTAAAGTTTCAATTGCTTAACAGATCAATCTGGCCTAATTCTTATGTGCTTGTGTATGTTGTCCCCACCCCCTTCCCTGCCCGCATTCTACAATCAAATCACGTCCTGTCTTTTTGAATCAAACAAAACATGCCAAAAATAACAAAAAGACAAGGATTGCAGCTGGCTGGTATTTTATTCAATTTTAATAATCCAATTCCGGCCGCCCACAGGCAAGGGACCACAAATCTCAAGGAGTGCCCAGATTTCACCCCTTCAATCCTTGAAGGGTTAACTATGCTAATCTTATCTTTGCATTATAATTAAAACACCTTTTTTTTAAAATTTAATGCCAAATATACCCTGTAAAACTGTTCTGTTTAAAGTAAGTCTGTTTTTACTCCCATTAATAAATATGATCAGAATAATCCCAATAGTTGCTATTCAACTAAAAGTTTGTTCTACCATGACTCCTGTCTCAGCCGGTCACATAACACCGACCCAACCAGTTACACTTACAGGGGACGAATATCGGACAAAACAAATTAAAAATCTGCCGATCGAGGGATTAAATCTGCGAACCTCCTGATCTGAGGACCAACGCTCTACCACATGAGTCAGATCTAGATAGACTGCTCAAGTAAGCCCAGATTTTAGATCTAGATAGATTACTGAAGTTCAGTGTTATAGGCAGAGTGTAGAACTGACGAACTGGTAGCTTTGACTTCTGAAAAACTTGGTAGGCCTACTTATTATTATTATTATTATTATTATTATTATTATTATTATTATTATTATTATTATTTTTATTTTTATTTTTATTATATTTAATAATAATAATAAGAAGAAGAATATTATTATTATTATGTTTTTTTTAACAATAATGATCATTATGATAATGAAACTAATAAATATAAAAATATTAATAGTACTATTTCTCAACTGAGACAGCTGTTAAAAGCTGGATCACCGAGCAACCAGCCCAAGGCTGCCAGAGGATTAGCCATTTACTGAAAAAAGTTTGAATATCGAACAATGAAAATAAATTAACGATTACCCACTTACTCCACCCACCACTACGATACCCAGATGGCCACGATGGGAGAATCCTGCCGAGACTGTTCAATACGTTTACCCTAGCCTAGGTTTCTCTCTTATGTCTAAATTACTATATTAGATCTAGAATCTAGAAAGAGCAATTTTAAAAATTATTTCCAAAAGGTTTCAGGTTTCAATTATTTTGAAGTCTTGTTAAGTTTGTTCTCATAGTTAGATTATGGCAATGCCTTAAAAAAGAACTATTGCTTATTCATGCTTTTAGAAGAAATGGGGTTATGGGAAAGTTGTGGCACGAAGAAAACAATCTATTGGAAAGATGTGCGCGGACAAGACTTGCTGCACAAAACTACAATCATTCACCAACAGGTGCCTCAGAAACATCCTCAATGTTAGGTGGCTTGAAGTTGTCTCAAACAAAGAACTGTGGGCCAGAATCATGAAGCAAACCCCCATCGAGACAGAGGTCAAAAGCGTGAATGGGGTCGGATAGTCCGCACACTCCAAAATCGCCAAGGAAAAAGAAAGGTCAGCCGTCCAAAGCAGACTTGGCTCAGAAGCACGGATGTAGAGATAAAATATGCCGGTACCACATGGGTCAAGGTAAAGAGCCAAATCAGAGTAAAGTTGAAGGTAGTTGCTGCGGCCCTATGTTCCACAAGGAATCAAGCGACGTAAACTAAACTATGCCTGTTGTGCTTTTCTGTAATTTGAGGGGGGGGGCACGGTGGTCCAGGGGTAGAACATCGGCTTACGGCGCAAAAGGTCCCGAGTTCGAATCCTGGCTGTTGCGTTCCCTACTGGTTGGGTCGGTGTCAGTATAATGTGACCGGCTGAGACAGGAGTCATGGTATCCCCGCCCTGTCTCGTGTGTGGCAGCACATAAGATTGTCAGACATCTGCCTTGGCGCCCGTCCACAATATAGCCTATATAGTACTGATGTTGGACGTTAAACCAACCCATCCCAACCCTCTGTAATATGAATCCTCTTTATTTGAAGTTTTGATCCAATCCCAAGCAATTTGTTCTATATTTTTTGTGTACAGGACAGAAGAGACTTCCGATGTTGGTTAGTGTGGATGGATCTGACCGGCCAGGAGATTGCGTGACTGTGGGTCACCTGTCGGACGCCGTCACGGAAGTCTGCCAAGTGAGAGCCGATTGCCAGAAACTCATACATAGAGGTATTTATCTCACACAGAGTCAGGCCTGGTGCATCCACAGCGGAAACCCCAAAAGAAAGTTAGATGATAATTATAACAGTAATAATTGAAATGTAGTTTAAACGAATAGCCTGCTCTCTACCTCCACAGTCAACACTTTACTCCTCCAACCCTCTGCCCCTCTCACCCCCTGTTTTTCAAGGGGTTATTGTTAGCGATGCAATTATTAGGCTACTTGGTACATAAAGGATCTGTAAAAAAAATATAATGATCCAGTTGGCATCATTGTTGAAAAGCCTGTGGACAAATTAAATTTGTTCTTTTTTCCTTTTTCTTCCTTAGATCAGTAAAATATCAATATTATTGTTTTTCTACTTCAGGTCGCACACTTTTCAGAAATGATCGTGCCTCCATGGAAGCCTCATTTGGGACAAGTTTGGCATCTCTGGGAATAAAAAATGGGGACAAAATCATGTTGTTGGTCAGAAAGGTAAACTGAACTAAATTCTGTTGTTTTCTTTAAAATATAGATGTCAAGAATATTCTTCTAAAATTTAATGGCCTAAAGGTTATGCTTTTTATAATGCCCTGTCAAGTGAAAACATAAAAACACATTGTCAAACAACTAATATAAATTATGTACATTTATGGACAAACCAACAAAGTGCAAGATGGTAAAAAAAAAATTTTTAATTACCTGGAAAATTCAACTTTTTCTTTTGACTTCTTCTCTGACTCTCTTAATCTCATGTAAGTGGAGTTGCGTCTCCTGAAATCTTTGCTTGTTCTCAGAGTTCTCTAGAAGTAGGCTGTTTGAATGTCAAAAGATATTTCTGACAAAAAGAAAAGCCTGAGAATAGGTCATTTAGACATCGAAGCAAAATGCTGTCTCTTTTTTATAACAATCGAAATTGATGAGTAGAAGAAAACTGTATTTCCTAAACTTTTTTTCTTCCTCCTTTAAGTTTATTTTTTTTCTTTAGATGCCCCCAGCCGAAAGTTATTCTATAGTTGTAAATAAATTGTTCACATTGACAATTCAAATTTGGGGTAAAACCAACAAAAAGAGTGCAAAATTTCTAAATGCTGCCTCTGTCTTGTCTGTCTTAATTTGAGCAGAAGTCATTCGTATTTTATTCAGAGCCCAAGTTTAGGACAAAGAGTAATGCGGAAGTGATTTAAAGGCATTTTCTGTATTTGAATAGAAAAGTCAAATTCTCATTTAAGTATTGGACAGGTTTTATAAGTGATCTTTAAAATTCCAATCTTTTCAGACATCAGAAAAACAAGAAGAGAATCATACCGAGGAGAAAAGTCCATTGACAGTGAGTAATATCCCTGGTGCTTATATAATATTCACACCATCTATCTGTACCAACCTTATTTCTCTTCTAAATAAGTTGTAGTCTCAGACTTCAACATTTTGTGAAGAACCAGTTATTCATTGTCCAAGGTATGTATACTTAACGAATTGAGATGTTAAATAATGAACCAATCTAATAAGATTATATATAACCACTGAGAGTTCAAACACATCTATAATCTTAATTTTTGTTGTTTTTTACAAATTTTGTAAGCTATTTTTTAAGTATTTCACCATGAGTGTGAAGAAACGTGTCAAACTTTTAACCCTTTGAGTGCGTAAGATTCAAATTTTACCCCTATTTTGTAGGCAGTAATTAAAAGTTTTATTTCCTTTACTGTGAATACGGAAAGGCTGTCGATTTTCATTCACTGGTTCAAATCTTCTTCGTCTCTGCCACTTTCAGAACATAGTTCATTGGAGTTTGATTAAAAAATTCATCAACAGTTATGCTCTATGGGTACATCATATGTAAAAATATACCTGAACTTTATGAGTCCATCAAAGGTGTCGAAGTTTGAGATTTATCTGGATATTTGTTAGTTTTAAGCTTTTGTTCATTATAAACCTTTCTAAAAAAAACAACAGCCCATAAATTATAGTATAAAGGTCGTTCAAGATAAATTTCTTGAATGGTTTTGTTTATAACTAACATATAATTGACACACAAATGTAAGTTTGTATGAATTTATCTTTGTGCATTAATGCATTATCTGAAAAAAAGAAAAGAGTATGTACACGACAATGGATGTGCTTCAAGCTGCATTGACTCCACATATGTATGATTCTAAGGGGGTAATAGAAAAATTCTGATTTATTTTATTTAGCGTTTTGGCCCCTCTGATGTATATCGTCACTGTGATAGGATTTTTGCATAAATTTCATATTCGCTACTTTTGGGATAATCGATAAAACTGTTTTGGACACAAATTTCTCATAAGATAAAGCATGAACAGATTAGTGCATTTTTAATCTCATGTTTAGTTAGATAGATCTTTTCCACCTTTACAATGATATATATCACTTGTATTTATCCATAAGTCCTGTTTACGCCATAGTTGTAGCACATGGACGATATTCTCCCTCCCTCTCTCTCTGTGTTGCTGTAGGCAGGCAGGTTGCAAGGTTCTCATAAGATAAAGCATGAACCTATTAGTGCATTTTTTATCTCAGTTTAGTTAAATAGATCTTTTTCCACCTTTACAACGATATATCACTCGCTAATGCCATACTTGTATCACCGTGACGATATTCTCCCTCCCTTTGTGTGTTGCTGTAGGCAGGCAAGTCGCAGGCCCCAGACAGACTGGCAGAGCTCCAGTCCCAGCTGAACCAGATCAGTGGACAGCTGGACCAGCAGGTGGCCAAAGCTAGGGGACTACAGGTACTAAAGTTTAGTGGATCTGACTTAAATTTGTATGCCTGAGTACCCACTGTCAATTGTCATGGTCGAGGAAAAGAATGGAAAGTCAGAAATGTTACTTTTACCTTTTGTTAATTGGTTCTTAAACTTTTTTAAATTCAAAATATTGGTTCTTAAACTTTTTTTATTTCAAAATATTTGTATCATTCAGGTTTTTTTTTAAATAATTATTACACAAAGAAATAATAATTAGACCCAGAAACTGAGGGG
>RQTK01001175.1:31178-43744 GCA_003991915.1 Elysia chlorotica | reverse complement strand
TATTATTTTTATTATTATTATTATTATTATTATTATTATTATTATTATTATTAATATTATTATTATTATTATTTTATTATTATTATTTGTATTATTATTATTATTATTATTATTATTATTATTGTTATTGTTATTATTATCATTATTATTATTATTATTATTATTATTATTATTATTATTATTATCACCATTATTACTATTATTATTTTTTGTGCGCAGTGCCAGCTTGACCAGTGTGAGGGCTGCATGTCTGACGTAACCAGCAAGATACAATCTCTGGAGCAGCAACAGGACCAGTCAGGGACCAGATAGAATCTCTAGAGATCGCTGCTAGCGTTAACATCACAGAGACTGCCACTACATAACATCATACAGCTATGAGACTCCTTGCTGAAAAAACCCTCTCCGTAGATAGTTATCCATGTTTCCATAAAAATCCATTTTGTTTGTAATTCATCCATTACACGTGGGCAGATTTAAAGGGACTGTTGTTAGATAGAATCCTCCGTCCATGAGACACCTTGCTCAGAATATCCTCTCCTATGGAGTGGCTTAACTATGACAAAACTATGATTTATCTCTTTTTGTTTCTCAAGAATGACATGTTGTTGTGTGTCCTTCACTGGTTTCAGGCTGTGTGTTGTATTATATTAATTTTTTATGTCTAGATCTGCAGTTTACTGCAAGCAGTTAGACTAGATAACCTACCTGTGAAAAGGTAAAATTTATTTGGGTATGCCTTTGCTTAACTCGACACCACTGTGTAGATTCCTATCTAGACCCACAGACAAACCACTCCAGCTTTGGCACTCCCTTAAAATACTCTATCTTCTAGTTAAACTTTCCCTTAATTGACATGAAAGCTGTGACATCTTTGTAGGAGAATCCTACAGCCATCCCTTTATTTCAGTTTAAATCTCCAATTATATACCCGACTGTATACATTAAAAATAAATAAATAAATAAAGGGATGCAAGGTTTACAGTAGTCCCCATTTTTAGTGACATTTTGAATAATGAGAACTGGTGGCATAATGAGAGTTTTAAAAATCCCCGTTTTTCTCTCTACTTGTGCTCTATAACGAGAACCTAAATCGGATGACTCTTTTAATACCAAAAATTTTCGAGTATAGATTTGCTCTAAACCCATTCCCAACATAAAATGACAACAACATTTTTTTAGAAAAGTGCCTAATACTTCTAGTAAACATCTCAATCTGGCACTTCTAAAATCACAGCCTGCATAATTATGTGTGGTAATTCACCAGTTCCCCAGCCCAATCACCGCCGTCTACAAAATTTTTTTAGAAACGTGCCTAATACTAGTAGTAAACATCTCATTCTGGCACTTCTAAAATAAAAACCTGCATAATTATGTGTGGTAATTCACCAGTGTCCCAACCCAGTCACTGCCGTCGCTGATACAATGTAATAGTGACATTCGTGATAGCCCCACCCTGCCCTACATGCACCTAGCTCATGTTCTATTATTATAGTAAACAAAGCTGCTAAACACAGTTGTAGACGATTGAACAGCTAAGCCCATCCTTAGCACATGTTTTATACATGTAATTGTTGATTCGCTGTATACGCTAGTCTCTACAATTGAGTAATACCTTGCGTAAGTTTAAATCACTTGCTCATGAAAGCCATAATGTTAACTAAGGTACTAGTACATTTATGAATTGCTTTTTGCGTAAATAGTAAAACACAGAAAACAAGAAGAAACCACATGATACATGTATGTGTACAAGATAAATCTGGATCTAGGTAGAGCCTGTCGCCTTACCTCAAACGCCAACATTGTAATTTAAAGGGGACACTTGAATTGTTGAAAAAACATTGTTAAATAATAAGAACACAGTTTCCTCTTTCAATACAATCCTCTTTAAGTCTAATTTTGGGAAAATCGAGAACCTTAGCCATAGCCAGAGTCATAACGAAAAACAAAAAATCTTGTTATTACCGAGTTTTACTGTATGCCATAAGGTACTTTTAATTTAAAAAAAAGGACGGCTAACTGAAAGGTGTATACATAATTATATGAACTGCTGATCAAGTATTATACAAAACAAAATTTCTATTAGATAAGATATTGTTTTGTGAATTTTAAAGAGCTAAGTAATGCTTTATTCATGTTTTCGTTGAGACAGGGTAATTTGGAGAAATGTTGACATTTTTTTACTCAAAGTCTGGCTTACCCATTCTTTTATGTATCATAAAATGTTTTCTTCTGTTGACAAGGGCATGCCTGCATTTAATGTTTAGAAAAGAGGTAAATGTGTAGGTATTGAATCTAATTTATTAAATTGTAATAACTTTATCCTTGTTTTGGTTTTAACAAAACATTTTTCCTCTACTTATGCATGTATTTTAGCCATGGTTAGATGCTAGTCTAGCTGATTATACATCCACAGAAAAGTGCAATTTACTTTTGTTGGACAAAATCTCTTATCCCCTAATGATGCATTGGAACCTAAAAAAAGCAACAACAAAATGTAAAAATTTATTAAAGAAAATATCTTTTTCTAAAAAGCCCTGTATAGTTTTGTTTCTTTTTTTTTAATTCAATAAATTGTAAAGAATCGCAATTAAAGTATTTCTATTTTTACATGGAATTAATACCTTACATGTAACCATTTCCTTTTTAGTTCATTGAATAAAATGTTTCTATTACCTTTGTGGTCATTTTGTTCAACTATAAAAGTCTTCTGTTGATGACTCAAAAACGTACAAGCATGTACATGCAGCGAATTAATATCGTTAGAACTTGCGTTGGCCAAAAAGTTAAAGATATTCGGAAAGAGTCAATGAATTTTTATCATTGAGCTGAGAATGACAATGCAAGGGAGTCATATTTACTGCAATTTTTTTTTTACTGTGCATATATGAATGTTTTTGGATTTTTTTTGGTCAAGAAGAGAATCAGGGTTTGCTTTCTCAAAACTAACGATATAATTGCTTTGTTTTAAACCTGTTCTGATAAAATTAAAAGTTTTGTTTTGAGTGCACTGACTTGATTTGAGACAAATACAAGATGAATATGAAGAGGGAACGTGTTTTCCTTTTTATTGAATTTGTACCTGGTATGTTTCTACTATCCTATCTCACTTCTTGGAGGAGCGGTAGCTTTGGTGTAGAACATCGGCTTCTGACGCAGAAGGTCTGTGGTTTAAACTTTGCTTTGGCGGCTCGTTCCCTACTGGCTGGATCAATGTAGGGCAGAGTCATGGTATCCCCGCACAGTCTCTGTAAACTTGACGGACATTAGATTCGAGGTCAATCCACAATATAGCCTATATAGTGCTGACGTTGGATCCTAAGCAACAACATAAAATCCAATTCCTTTTGTTTTTACTGTGAAAAAAAAGTTTTGACTACATAATTATATTTGCCCAACCAGCGGTGTTTTGTAATGATTTGGGATAGCGCTCAATGCTAAGTCTACAGGGTGAGGTCACAGTTTCCTTGCCTTGGATGAGACCTAGTTGTATAAGGGAGTGTAGCCTGCAAAACTCTTGTTGTGTCAGGTTGTTGTTTTTTTTTAATTTAAAAAGTGCTTATATACATTTCATATTATGCCAAAAAGTCCAAAGGGGAAAATACAAATAGGTGATGAAATCTCTCCCTACATGGTAAGGTGTTTGGAACGGCAGCCCGGAAAATATTGGCCACAGTCATGTCATCTACCGATCAAACCCTGCTTGGAGAATTTACTGTACAGTTTTGTATGGTTTGGGGATAAAAAGCAATTTTCCATTGGTAACTCAAATGTTTCTTTGACTGTATCGTTTGCAATGAAATAAAAAATAAGGGCTTTTGTCAAAAGTGTTATAGACTTGTACCGTGCTATGGAGTGTGAATTTTGTGCAAACCAGTGTTTTTAACATTAGGAAAGAATTGTCACCAAACACGATGTCATATTATTTAAACGAATTACTATGCTCAGCCTCAGTCATTATGTTTAATTTCTTATTTGTCAATGTCAGACATGACGATTTCAGTATTGCAGTTGTGAATACCCTGTATTTTACTATTGTTCTTTGCTTTGAATGTTAATAATTTTCTTTCACTTTTGAGCAGTTCAATATCTAGATGAGTTAAAATTGATATGATTCCCCTTTGTGGGGACCCTTTGTGAGGGGGGCGCGGTGGTCCAGGGGTAGAACATCGGCTTCTGACGCAAAAGGTCCCGAGTTCAAATCCTGGCTGTTGTGTTCCCTACTGTTTGGGTCGGTGTCACTGTCAGTATAATGTGACCGGCTGAGACAGGAGTCATGGTATCCCCGCCCTGTCTCGTGTGTGGCAGCACATAAAATTGTCAGACGTCCACAATATGGCCTATATAGTGCTGCTGTTGGACGTTAAAACCAACCCCACCCATTCTCCTTTGTGATTTATCAAAGATAATTGATGCCAGGGCATGCAAGAAGGGTGTGTTTTGATTATTATCATTTAACCTGATTATTCAGACGGTGTAAAGACACGCATCAGAACGCATAAGCTCAAAATTGATGTTTATAATAATACAAACAGCTCAACCATACGCCTTTATTATTTTAATCACCTCCATTGTATTTACATCCATTTACTTCCTAATTATAATTATAGTTAATATTTGAGAGTCATTTTGTCTATTTGCCTTTTATTAACTAATTAAGTAAAGTTTCTCCTCTGCTAGAGAACCTAAAAAAATTCTAAACAGTTACTATTTTTTAAATAAAATGATGACTTAATATACCTCTTAAGCTTTTATTAATTATCTTATCATTACCTCAAACCAGTAAACAGGTTGTTAGTGCAAAAAAAAACAATAAATGAACTATTTCAACAACCTCATTAGTTTTATTTCAACAATTGCATGCTCACATTACCTTTGTTGAAACAAAATTGTTGTTCACTATTACAAACATAATTATTGGCATAATTATGGTTGTAACAACTAAAAAAATTACACAGAAAAAATGTCGCCTTTTCTTATGTAATACATGTACTCAATAATGGGTTGCGAATTGGACAGCATCGAATAAATAATAATACACGTAATATCAATTATCATGGTTTATTTTTTTATCTTTCGATTGCAACACCTACATTAAAAGCTTGTACATGTATTACAATTTAAAAATTCATAAGATAAAGAAAAACTATATGTAATGAAAATACATTATAAAGTGATTGAAAATACAAGAGAAGAAAACCTAATGAAAGGTTGGTCACAATGTCCTTGCTTTGGAGTAAAAAGTGTCATTATTAATATTATTTCATTTTCCTACCGAATATGATTTAGTAGATTTGTTGTTTTTTTTACCTAGATTCATGCAAATCTATGGCGATATAGTTCCTGGTTTGATTGTAAACAGACAAGTATATAACATAGCCAGTGGCATGTGGCATAGGCTACTCAGTTCGATTAAAAGAAAAAATTATCTGTAACTTGTAAGGTTGCATTAGCCTTTAGTTTGAGTTAACTTTAGTTAAAGTACACAATCTAAAAAGAAATGTTGTTTGCGATCTTCCACATTGTGTGCAACCATACACTTTCTATTTACACTATTTTACTTTGAAGTTCTTTTTTTTAAATTCAGCGTGTTAGAAAAATTCGACCCATATTTAAGTTAGAGTATTTCGTGTTCTTCATAAACCAACTTTATGGTAGTAATTATGACCCAGTTTAAGTAATACTGGATATTGGAAAAGTTTGTATTTTCCAAACAGCCCTTTAGTCCAATTGTATAATAATTTATCAAACTTCAAAGGGCTATGTAGACGTCAAGTTTAATAACAATCTGTCTTCATAATATAACTATATATGTACCGATAACAACGACCCACCATCTCACGGTTCTCATTTAAAAGATTATTTACGAATGGTAATGTATTCAGTATAGTGCACCACCTCATTTCTAAAATACTAGATGAAGAGTAGATTAAAATAAGAAAGAAAATTGTGCAATTGGGGTATTCAGGCACCAAATTCTTGATATTGAAGGGCAAAGCATTTTATATTGCTTCTAATAAACACAGGTTCAAATCCCGCCATGCCAAGTCATAAACGTTTCCATGTCTTTTTGTCCTTCGCCCTAAAGGGCACCATGGTTTTCTGTACAAATTCTGTTTATTTTAAGAGTATCCTGAGTCTAAATCTAACCCCGTCCGTTCTAGCCTCCTGTCGTTGTTTAGCTGATCTGATCTAGCCCATGACTTATCAAATTATAATTATGTTACGCTACACACTTGAAAATTCATGCCCTAAAGAATTCTTATTTGTATCCATCCCACCCGAGTACATGCTACAGTATTTTTTTGTTTTGTTATCCCATTTTCCGGATTGAAATACAAATGTGTGTGAGTTTAAACAGCGATGTGTTGACGGTACAAAAGCAGCAACTCCAACATGATGGTGTACTGAACAGCCTTGTTCAACCCGCTATGCATCTGAATATTATAATCAATTGTTTTGATGAGTTCTCTTTATCTTCAGTTTTTTTCTGTATCATTTGTGACCTCTTTTACCATAACCAACCTTTGCTGTTTTAAGGCTCTGAGAGCTCTCCACTTGAGGCTTTTTTTTTTTTGGTTGTAACAACTAAAAAAATTACACAGAAAAAATGTCGCCTTTTCTTATGTAATACATGTACTCGATAATGGGTTGCGAATTGGACAGCATCGAATAAATAATAATACACGTAATATCAATACACTCAGTGGTCCTCTCTACTACTTTAATTTTAAAGGAGATTACAGTAATACAATATTTCATCTTTGCTTACAGCAGCTCATGACCACATCTGTTATGTTAGTACCGTACATGTAAGTGTTGTTAATTTTAAGGTCGGTTGATAAGATAGGTAAGTGTCGCAGGTTTAATTTCCGCCATGCCACATTTCGTACATTTTGCCTAGAGCTATGAAGAAGAAGGCAGCAGGTCTTTGTAGCTGCGTAACAGTTAAATAAATATAGAAGGTATTGGTAATGCCAGATCTCCAAGGAAGGAACTACATGCAATGATGTATTGTCTGAGTTGGTTAAGACCAGGGCATTGTAACAGTGTGTGTTCCACAGCTTCCAAATGCTCATCACACAGTGGACACAGTGGTATGCGTTCTGGATTGAGCGGCAGGTTCTGAGTTTTTATGAAAGTTAATGTAAGAACATTGGTCTTTACACTCTGTCTTCTAATCATGCTAAGAAAACGGATTGCACACATAGGCTTAGACAGTAAGATTAGACGCTTTTCTAAAGAAAACAGGTTTTACAGCGCATAAAAAGGGCAATTAATTTTCCATGCATAATTATGTATTATTGATGTGAAAATAACTTCTTCTTTGAAAAAAGCTGATTCATTTTTTACTTTACCCTCGAAATCAAAACAAGTTATATTTAACTATTGGTTTTCGTGGGTCGGAATTAATTGTATTTATTCAATTTCACATTATAATAATGTATGAGAAAAATACAGGCTTCTGCAATTACATATGACAAGAGGACTTGAACTTAGCTTACATAATCAGTACAATTTTTCCCATGTACATTGCAAGACTGCTGTAGCGAAGTGTTTTATCCCTTTTCTTTTTTTTTAAATCCTTTTTCATATCTTTTTTTTTTTACAACACAAAGAAGGAAAAAAAGAGAAAACAAAAAAAAATAAATAAAAAATAAAAATCTATGTTTTCAACTTTCATCCAATAGGCACAAAAGAGTGAACAAATCTATGCAAAAGTTTTCTTATTTTATTCATTTACACAGTACATGTATTATAATTGCATTACAAAGTTGTAAATTGGAGAAAAAAAAACGATACAAGAAAAAAGATTAAAAAAAAATTACATGTACTGCATGTGTATATGCTTCATATTTGTCTAGTTAAGTTTTAAAATTATTTATTTAGTTCAATGTATAGAAAAGAACAACACAAGTGTTAGGTCTAGCAATATCCTTTGTTTTACTTTTAGAAAATAAAATGACAAAAAGGTCGCATGAAACACAGACATGATGTGTCTCATGTTTTAGTTTAGTTAAATTTGACACATTGCTTTTACGCCTTTATATATTCTGTTTATATATAAAACAGAATAGATTTATACATATGTAAAAGCAGTCTTGAGACACAGATGTGAATTCTATAAGAACCTGCGATACAATCCATTCATTATCAGCAATGATTCAACACGTATTGAAAACCTCACCATTCCCATTGCAACATACAAAAAGTAACTTTACACTCTTTGCAATATTGCGTACTCATTTTATCTTTAACGTACAAAAAAAAAACTTTACAATCTTTTGAGAAAGAACAATAACGTAGTACATGAATGAAACAAATAACAAAAAAAAAGACACATTGCCGCTTTTTGTAAAAAAAAACAACATACAAATAGATTTAATAAAATATCAGATAAAAATGATGAAGGTTAAGCAATGAAGAGATTTTAATTCAGACGTCATTAAGAGCTTTTTAATGTATAAAAGTAAGACAGTTTTACAAGTTTTGACATGGTTAATAATAAAAAAAAGTGTGCTGATTCCTCAATACTTAACTTTAAGGAAAGGAAAAGGCCTAAACAAATCCATATATTATATGTATATGCATTAAGTTATTAACCCGTTTCAGACTGGAAAAAAAGTGTTGAATTTATTCACTTTCAAGTTATTTGAAAAAGAAGAGAGAGAAAAATAGGCCCATTCTGTGATGAGTTTTCAGTTAAAGCAAAAAAATTCAAGGTGCTAACTTTACGTGGATTGCCCGGCATAAATAGAATGAAATGGGTCACATTGGAATTTATTGTAAGTATCAGCACTTCACAAGCTTCAGCAAACTATGCCTCAATTTGTTTTTCAGTTTTTCTAGCTATAGAATGTACCCATCTGTTACTAGCCATTAAGAAAATATCACCCAGCTCTCCAAGCAAGCAGTCCTACAACACCAGAAAACCAGACACTGAGAATCGAAGCGAAGACCGTGTTGCCGCCAGAGACAGCTTTCAAGGGTTCGAACACCGCCAGGGAGCCGTTGTTAGCAGACGGTGTGAGCTCCAGAATGTTGCACATTACGCTGTAAGGGTCGATCGCTTGAATGTGGTCTACCCGGCTTCCTGGTTTGAAATCTGGGGGAAAAGAGAGTTGGTTGGTTGGGTTGGTTTAACGTCCAACAGCAGTACTATATAGGCTATATTGTGGACGGGCCCCAAGACGGACGTCTGACAATTTTATGTGCTGCCACACACGAGACAGGGCGGCGATACCATGAGTCCTGTCTCAGCCTGTCACATTATACTGACACCGACCCAACCAGTAGGGAACGCAACAGCTGGATTGGTGAGGGTATACTGTGACCGACTGCGATAATATTAACGACAATGATAATTATAAGCTGGATTATTATTATAATGATAATCATAATAAAGACACTGATGGTGATGATAATTCTGATAGTAATTATGACGAGTATGATAATGATTGATACTGATTGAAAATGAAAATGGCGATATTGGTAATTATGATGAGTATGATAATGATTGATAATGATTGAAAATGAAAATGGCGATATTGGTAATTATGATGAGTATGATGATAATTGATACTGATTGAAAATGAAAATGGCGACATTGGTAATTATGATGAGTATGATAATGATTGATACTGATTGAAAATGAAAATGGCGATATTGGTAATTATGACGAGTATGATAATGATTGATACTGATTGAAAATGAAAATGGCGACATTGATAATTATGACGAGCATGATAATGATTGATACCGATTGAAAATGAAAATGGCGACATTGGTGATGGTGTGCAATTTCAAGATGAGATAATGGTCGTTCATTTTAAAAGGCTATTCGAATTTTAGCAGAAAGTCTTTATTAGTCTCCGGGTAAAAGTATAATCTTGAGAGAACTTTGACTATTGTTTTTTTTTTTTTTTTTTTTTTTTTTTTTTTTTTTTTTTTTAACATAACATACTGATGATAGATGTACTCATGTCGTGCTCCTAGTCCATACTCACAAGGCCCATAGGCATAGAAGATCCCCCTCATGTCCACCTCTCCGTTGTCGTAACCGTGGTAGCCAACCATTTTGGTCGCTCCTTTCGTTGGAAAGTCGACTTTTAGAGGCTGGAAGTATAGAACAATGACCATGCATCAGGCAAGGGACAAACACAAAAACTTTGGCCTTGTTCCTTTATAGTGGGTATGGCTTAATGAGACTAACTTTTAATCAAAGCAACTTATTAACAAGTGCCTTAGATCCGTCTCCTACAGTTTATTAATCCTTTTTAAGCTGCAGTTTAATGAAAAGATATTGAATGCCAGGACAAAAAGGTGTAACTATTTTTGCTATGACAATATGAATGTACGTTCTTGATGAAATATATGAATTTTACAAGGGTTCAATTGTAAAAAAAAAAAAAAACAAGAATCATAAATGTGCCTGTAATATTTTGGTTTATCCGCTGTGAGTAATACAGTCATGTCATGTGCGGTTGTATTTTTTTTAATTGTTTTGTTTTCTATTCATTTCAAGTGATTTTCTCAGTTTAACAGAGAGTGACAGATAAAGATAGAGAGAGGGAGAGGCAAAATATATGTATATATATTTATGGAGAGTACTATAAATTGAATTGGGGGGGTTGTTAGATGCAGAGACAAATAGAAGAGGGCCATGGGTACATCCGTATGATAAGTAAAGTGTGTATCTTCTTATCTTAAAAACCTACTTATTTACAATGAACTTGTCAGTGGATTTTTCCTCTTAACTTTTATTAATGTTTTCTTTATATGTGTAATTTACTCATTTTTCATAATTTCTTTGCAGTTCATGTATCATGTCCTTTATGTGCAAAACTGCCTTATAATATGTGTGAATGGCTGATAAATTGTCTCGTCTTAACTACGTAAAGCGCTTTGAGCCGGCTATGCTGGGATAAAGCGCTTAAAAATGATCTTCATTATTATTATTATTATTATCTTCTTATTATTATTATTATTCTTCTTCCTATTATTATTACCTCTTGTTTTCTTGATTATTATTATTATTATTATTATTATTATTCTCATACGTTTTCTTGAAGAACTCAATAAACATGTAACCTTTGTACATGCACAACCTTTTTACAATGAAATCCGCTTAAGATAAACCTCGTGGGGCCAGTCTAAACGTTCAGATTAAACGTCGATTAAAAAAATTGGTGCCCAAATACAGTTTATATAAAGCTGTAGTTTATCTCCAACAGGGTTTATCTTAAGAAGAATGATTTAGGGTTGGTTTAAAGTCCAACAGCAGCACTATATAGGCTATATTGTGGATGGGCCCCAAGACGACGTCTGACAATTTTACATGCTGCCACACACGAGACAGGGCGGGGATACAATGACTCCTGTCTCATCCGGTCACATTATACTGACACCGACCCAACCATAAGGGAACGCAACAGCCAGGATTCGAACTCGGGACCTTTTGCGTCGGAAGCCGATGTTCTACCCCTGGACCACCGCGCTCCCCCTTAAGAAGACTGCACTTTGCCTGTAACTGTGTAAGTGTTTTCCCCCACCTGTAGGATGGTCCAGCCCAGGTCTGCTATGCAGGTGATGCTGGAAACAAACGGCCCGTCCTTGTAGTAGAACCGGGCAGGGATGTCCTCTTGACGGTACACGTGCATGTGTGGGCTCATGTCTTTCAGGAGGGTGAACACCTGAGGAGAGGAGGTGGCTTCAGTAGGTTGGTTCTGTAGGTTGAATAGGTTGGTTGAGTAGGTTGATTGATTTGGTTGGTTAAGAAGGTTGGTTGATTTGGTTAAGTGGGTTGGTTAAGGTTGGTTGAGTTGGTTGTGCAGGTTGGTTGAGTTGGTTGGTTGAGGAGGCTGTTTGAGTAGGTTGGTTGAGTAGGTTAGTTGAGTAGGTTGGTTGTGAAGGTTGGTTGAGTAGGTTGGTTAAGTAGGTTGGTTAAGTAGGTTGGTTGAGAAGGTTAGTTGATTTGGTTGAGGAGGTTGGTTGATTTGATTTGGAGGTTGGTTGAGTAGGTAAGTTGTTTTGGTTGTGAAGATTGGTTGAGTTGGTTGGTCCAGTAGGCTAAGTAGGTTGGTTGAGTAAGTTGGTTTGGTTTGGTTGAATAGGTTGATTGAGTATGTATCAGCGCAAATGTAGGGCCGTAATAGAAGAAAGAAAGCCCAATCAAACCTTATCCTCAGCCTGTTTATTCGGCGTATAGATGCTGACTAGCGCAGTCCCCTCCATGATGGTGGTGTACAGCCCGGGCTCGCTATTCAGGGCGTCAGTGATGTTGATGGTCCGGGCCGGGTCTATGGTGGTCATCCCGTGGTCCGAGAAAATGACCAGGTTAAACTGGAGGGGATAGAGAGGGTCGAATCGTGAGTGTGTAGGGGGGTAGAGCTGGGACGTAGCATGCAGAGGGAGGGAGGGCATTGGTGTAGCTGAAGAGGAGGAGGAGGAGAAGAAGAAGAAGAAGAAGAAGAAGAAGAAGAAGAAAAAGAAGAAGAAGAAGAAGAAGAAGAAGAAGAAGAAGAAGAAGAAGAAGAAGAAGAAGAAGAAGAAGAAGAAGAAGAAGA
>RQTK01001175.1:11683-27391 GCA_003991915.1 Elysia chlorotica | reverse complement strand
AAGGGAGAGAGAGAGAGAGAGAGAGAGAGAGAGAGAGAGAGAGAGAGAGAGAGAGAGAGAGGGGTATCTGGTCATGGGGTCCCCTCTATTATATAGCTTTGTTTCCCTTTGCCACATAATTAAAAGTGCAAAGATGAGTGATATGACTGCAATTAAAATTGTCAGACGTTTCACTAAGGACCCGTGTTACAATATAGCCTATACACAAATACACAAACAAACAAACAAACAAACAAACAAACAAACAAACAAACAAACAAACAAACAAACAAACAAACAAACAAACAAACAAACGAACAAACAAACAAACAAACAAACAAACACACAAACAAACAAACAAACGAGTGATATCGACCGACCTGTAAAGCTGCCGTGACCCAATATATATATATGTATACACTTTACACAAACAAACAAACAAACGAATGGTATAGACCGACCTGTAAAGCCGCCGTGACCCAATATATATATATACACTTTACACAAACAAACAAACGAGTGATATAGACCGACCTGTAAAGCTGTCGTGACCCAATATATATATACATGTATACACTTTACACAAACAAACAAACAAACGAGTGATATAGACCGACCTGTAAAGCTGCCGTGACCCAATATATATATATATATATACACTTTACACAAACAAACAAACAAACGAGTGATATAGACCGACCTGTAAAGCTGCCGTGACCCAATATATATATACACTTTACACAAACAAACAAACAGACGAGTGATATAGACCGACCTGTAAAGCTGTCGTGACCCAATATATATATACACTTTACACAAACAAACAAACAAACGAATGGTATCGACCGACCTGTAAAGCCGCCGTGACCCAATATATATATACACTTTACACAAACAAACAAACAGACGAGTGATATAGACCGACCTGTAAAGCTGCCGTGACCCAATATATATATATGTATACACTTTACACAAACAAACAAACAGACGAATGGTATAGACCGACCTGTAAAGCCGCCGTGACCCAATATATATATATGTATACACTTTACACAAACAAACAAACAAACGAATGGTATAGACCGACCTGTAAAGCCGCCGTCACCCAGAGCGGTTCCCCGTGCTCCCACCAGAGCGGCAAGAACTGGTCTTTGTTGGTCCCTATGAGGAAGTATTTGTCACTGGCCGGGTCGTACATAAAGTTACCAGTCATGGCGTGGGACTCGGTGTGCAGACCTGTGGAGAAGTGGGTATGGTACGAGAGATTGACATTGGCACGGTCGTGTTTTTGTTTTAAAGTTTCATTCTCGAATAGACAAAATTGATGCACATCAAAATGTATGTACATTTATTTGACATTTGGCACTGCCGTGTTTTTGTTTTAAAGTTTCCATCCCGACGAATAGACGAAATAAATTGATGCACATCAAAATATAGGTACATTTATTTGACATTGGCACTGACTTTTTTTCTGTTTTCAAGTTTCATTCTTGAATAGACAAAATTGATGCACATCAAAATGTATGTACATTTATTTGACATTGGCACTGCTTTTTTTTCTGTTTTAAACTTTCCCTCCCGACGAATAGACGAAATAAATTGATGCACATCAAAATATAGGTACATTTATTTGACATTGGCACTGACTTTTTTCTGTTTTCAAGTTTCATTCTTGAATAGACAAAATAAATTGATGCACATCAAAATGTAGGTACATTTATTTGACATTGGCACTGGTTTTTTTTTCTGTTTTCAAGTTTCATTCTTGAATAGACAAAATTGATGCACATCAAAATGTAGGTAGGCCTACATCTATTTGAAAATGGTTATCATACTCAAATAAGCAGAAGGATATAAATTTTTATTAATTTGCTTTATCAGTCATTAAAAAACGTGTTAAACCTATACTAAAAACAACGTTTCTTTTGTTCTTCAGAAAAAATGCGAGCCAGCTCTCCTGACGTGCTGAACGGAAAGTGCCAGGTCTTCAGACAAATCCCTCTTGGACATTGTCGCCACCGCCTTGTGATTCGAACCGTGCGCGCCTGTTCTTCCATCAAGAGCTCTACCGACTGAGGTTGAGTTGTTTTCTTACAGTGCATCTAAAAATCGAGGTTATGTTGTGGAAGGGTCCCGAGACTAACGTCTGATAATTTAACGTGCTGCCTTACAGAGACAGTGCGGAGATACCATGACTCCTGTCTCAGCCAGTCACATTACAAGACTGTGACACCGATCCAACCAGTAGGGTGACCAAATCAGACAAACAAAATAATGCTCGACCGAGCATAGGTTTCGAACCCTCCTAGCTCGCGGTTGAAATACGAACGCTCTACCCTTTCGCCAGCCCCCCCCCCCCCTCTCAACCTCCTCAAATGAGATCCCACTCACCAGTCATCAGGGTGTAGTAGTTTGGATATGACAGGGTAGGGAAATCATTCTGCAAGTACCCAGCTTTCGCTCCTTTAGACGCCAAGCGCTTGAAGTTGACCAAGTTGTGCTGTTGAATTGAGGTAGTTTTATTATAGGTGGTTGATTCCTTCTTTAAACCTTAGTAAATACTCAGTCTGAGCATTCTCTTTTGCCTCGATCTATATCTTTAAAAAATGAGCAGTTTATGACAAAATGATTATTTACAACATAGAAATCATATAACGCAATTCTTAATTATAATTGACAACACCACTTCTATTTAACAGTACAGATGTTTATATTTACTCATTCCGTTTTGTACGTGTATTAATTTGTATATATTATTTATTACGTTTATACAAGATAAGATTTTCTTATATACATACATTCAGTAACTCGAGCTGTGATTTTGTGATATTATGATTTATATAGTATATGTACAATATTATTAATCTTCATGTCGAAATTCTACCGTTCTATTTTCATATCGTTGTAAACTTTGTAATTTCGTTTGTTGTATGAGGAGAGTGTAGTTTAATTATTTCCCCTTGAGAGATGAATAAAGATGTCTTTATTGTGTATTCTGTATTGTGTATTCTGTATTCTGCTCAACCGCCTTAATTTCAATAAAAAAAAAATAGTCACGCGTCAAACTAGCACCCCGTATCAAAAGTACTGTTAGCTCTACTTGTGAAACGTCTCACTAAATCTATAGTCTCTGGTTACATGATTATTTTGTTGAACAGGCAAATAGATAAATCCAGCTAATGGAATGAAAATTTTTTATAAGCTAATTTTTCAATTTCAGTGGGAGTTTCGTTAATTAAAAATTGCGGTATGGTTAATCATAAAAAGAACTAGTCCAAAGGAAAGAAAAGAACATTACATCAACGGAGAGAGGTGAGTCAAGATTGGGATTATTTGGTTCTAGTCAGTGAAATGTTAATAATAATGGCTGTGTGAAATGTATGCATTTAATTCCACATTTCTAAGGAAGACATACTCCTTCAGACCTGCCGATTTTTTTTAACAACTATTGTTTTGCAAGATGCAATCACATTTTTCACATTCGCTCTACGCAACACTAATGTTTAATAAGTATCACATTTGTACCATTTTTTTGCAGATTTCTAGTCAAACTAATTGTTATCGAACGTAAATGTGAGTGGCTCAATATGTGTGCATTCGCAAATGGAATCCTTTCAGGAAATAAAAAGTACAAAGGACTTTTAATATGTGAAAATATTTTTAAAGCTCCTACATGAAAACAATCCGTAAGTTTCCTCATTTTATAATTGGGGCATTAGTTTATCAGAATTAAACCGTACACAACAATTATTGTAGTTGTTTGCTGTAGTTGCGACTGCTGCTGCTGCTAATGGGGTTGTTGTTGTTGTTGTTGTAGTTGTTGTAAATATTGTCACTGTTGTTGTTTTAGGGGCTGCCTCCAGTTTTGTTTGCCTTTCTAAAACTTACATTATCTGCTGTTATTATTCTTGTTGTTGCTCTTGTTGTTGTTATTGTTATTGTTGTTGTTGTTGTTGTTGTTGTTGTTGTTGTTGTTGTTGTTGTTGTTGTTGATGGTGGTTGTGGTGGTGGTGGTGGTGGTGATGATGGTGGAGGTGGTTGTGTTGTTGTTGGTGGTGTTGTTTAAGGGGGTGCTTCCAACCCTTTGCCTTTCTACGTAGCCTACCTTATCTGCATAATCCCAGCGGAAACCATCAACAAGTAGAACCATGAGTCGGTTGTTTGCTGGATTTCCGGTTTGAGCCTCGACTTGGTCCAGAGCTGTGAGGATCAACATCGTTACAGCAAGTACAACACACGCCGAAAATAAAACACTGTGCTTTGAACGTTGTGCAAGCGACGCCATGTTTGTTCAAAATGCTGGGGTATATGTCTCTGCAAATTTCTGTGGGGATAAGAGATAAATTTATGTCCATAGTTTCAAAATTAAGTTATGGTTCAAGGAAATTATTTAAAATTCGTGACTAGACGGAGAGATTTAAAAACTGAATTGGCAAAAAAATAAATAGAAATTAACGCTCTTTATAAAGAACTAGATAATAATTATGTTAGTACACGAATTGATAATTATAAGGGTCCCTTATTCTTTTTTTTATCTATGCCTACATTTCCTTGTAACTGTAAGTATTTGGTATAGCAAGCAGCCTCCTGCTGGCGTGAAGAACCCACATGAATGTAAAATATGTGAGGTAAGCAGGGTGAATGAGGCTTAAGTCGGAAACTTGACTTTTGGAGTTATTCATAGTGTGTTCAAAAACATTCCACGTACTTTTATTAAATAAGCTTACGAGCCAGTACACTGAACACGACTGAGGTGACACTGATGCGACGACACAGATATCAGTACAATAGTGCGTGCGGTAAGACAGGTGGATAGGAGGATAGACAGAGTGGACGAATAGGCGCTAGGAGAGTTATGTAGGTCAAAGGTGTGGCTCGCAGCGCCAGTGAACCTTGACGCCTCACTAAGTTCGAAACTAAATTAAATCTAACGTAAACACTTTAAAAACGTATTGGGTTTTCGTCTCTGTAACTTAAATATTCTACACATTTGGTTTCCTCTCGCAGGTTTATAGTAATCCCAGGCCTCGGCCAGTCTTTTTGGATGTTTTGATTGGGCTCCTCCGTAAAGCGCAATTTAATTGTCATTTATCGAAATTGACAATTACATTGATCGTGTGTGGGTTATGATTATTGAAGACACTGATGCGACGACGCAGTTTAATGTGACCGGCTGAGACAGGAGTCATGGTATCCCCGCCCTGTCTCGTGTGTGGCAGCACTTAAAATTGTCAGACGTCCGTCTTGGGGCCCGTCCACAATATAGCCTATATAGTGCTGCTGTTGGACGTTAAACCAACCGAACCCCCCGATGCGACGACACAGATATCAGTACAATAGTAGGCCTACGTGCGGCAAGAAAGACAGAGAGGATAGACAGAGTAGTCAGAGAGACGCCGGGGGGGGGGGGGGGGGGGGGGGGGAGCCACAGTAGGTCAAGAGACGTTGCTTGGAGACCTTGTAATAAAATAATACATTGATAGAGCACATCTGTTAGTTATGACACTGGGATGTAAACTCATTCCCTGACATGAGTCAAGCAATCTCAAATCTGAGAAAACCAAGAGCAAGACAGTATCAATGATGTTGTCTGGGAATTCACGATTGAAGAGATCAAAGACACAAACAGTCATGAAGAAAATAATAAATAATAATACATTGCATTTATATGGCGCACTTCCATGGACGATCTTACTCAATGCGCTTTAACAATTTCCATTATCACAATTACGAAAGAAACATAACCATATAAAGTTGACACAGTGCAATAATTATTACATTCAAAAGCCACAAAGAATCGTTAGAGGTATTTACAACATTCACAGGTTTGATTTCAGTTTTCGAAAATGTAGAATTTTAGCATGCGTTTAATGTCCATGGAAGGTGCCTCCCTTGTGTTTTTTGGAACGAAGTTCCACACTTTGGGACCGAGATGGTAAAAAGATAGCTAACCTGTTGATTTATAATTGTTATTTGGTACAGCAAGGATGGTTTTATGATTTTATCAGCTGATGATCTAAGTTGCGTAGCAAGTACATGCACCCTTAGACAGTCAGAATGATACGTAGGTGCCATCTGATTGAGGCATGTATAGCAAAGTGTGCACAACTTGTACTGTATTATTTTTACAGGCAATGCCAGTGATAAATTAGTTGCAGGGATGAGGTTCGAGTCTTCGACAGTTTACTCTTAGTGAGGGCCACTGAGGATTAGGCTGTTTAAGGGTCCGGTACTAATAGGTGATTGACAATATTTATCAGCAGGGATGGAGTGGATAGGGAGGTGAGATTTGCTTTTACGCAGAAACTGTCTATTTCTTTGTCTATTTCGCCCAATCCAGGAGTGGTGGAACGCTATTCCGTTTGTACCCATGACTCGTGAATTCCCAGGTATTCCTGTTCTGCCAGAGAACTCGTGTTTTGCCAGAGAGTGTCCAAATCCGAACTACCCCCCATCCAAGGCCCTTCGTTAAGGCTTGGCGGAGAATGCGGGTCAGTGACCCTGGCTGTCTCGTATCGCGGTCACACACAGTGCAATCGCGCGCGCTAGTTAAGTAGTAGAGCCTGCGTACGCATACATAGACACACGGGGGTTTAACCTCAGCTTTGAAATGGAAATTGGGGTGCTAACAAACAAGATTCTTTGAGGCCTAAACTACGACGCATTTTCTTGGGTGATATTAAGCGATGTTGGAAATATCACAGCCACACCCACCGTGTTCCAGATTAGCGTAACCCAGACCCCCCCTCCCCAACTTACTGAAGCAAGTTAGGAGCAAATGAGTTTATTATAATGTAAGCATAACATGGATACAATGTGTGTGTATTATGGTACATTTTAAAATAGTAACATATACATGAATGAAATTACAGTTGGTAATGAGAGTTTGTACACATAGTGAGTTACAAAGAGCAAACTGAAAACAGGCTAATCTGTTGTTTTTTTAGGCTGACGCGTACAGTTATATTGTTTTTAAACTTGAATTTCAAGTTTGTCGTCGTGTTTTTGCAGAAGGTAAATTCAGCCTTATAAATGTGAGTGTATCTCCAGTAGAATGTGAGTCGTTCAGGTAATACTAACGCGTTGAAAGCTCGATACATCTAGCGGTAATAAGCTACAGCCTAGAAGCATTTCCAGGTGAACTGTCTCTAGGGAAAACGTTCCCGGCTTGTGTTTCATTATGAAGCTTCTTGAAGGTGGATTTGTAATTAGGATCTGCGTAAGAATAACATTGGATGTGTGAATAATAATACTATAGCTAAGGAGAGAGAGAGAGAGAGAGAGAGAGAGAGAGAGAGAGAGAGAAGGGGGGAAGAGGAGAGAAACAAAAAGACACATAAAACAGAATTAAAATAAAAGAAAGAACATCTAGATAGACAGATATAGAGAGAGGGGGCGAGAGGGAGGGAAAGAGAAAGAAAGAGAGATAGAGAGAGATAAAGAGATAGGGAAAGGGAGGGATGAAGTGAGGAGAATTGTCGAAAAGTTTGATTAAAACAAGAGACGACGAACTGTGAGAAGGTTGTAATAAAATAATACATTGATAGAGCACATCTGTTAGTTATGACACTGGGATGTAAACTCATTCCCTGACATGAGTCAAGCAATCTCAAATCTGAGAAAACCAAGAGCAAGACAGTATCAATGATGTTGTCTGGGAATTCACGATTGAAGAGATCAAAGACACAAACAGTCATGAAGAAAATAATAAATAATAATACATTGCATTTATATGGCGCACTTCCATGGACGATCTTACTCAATGCGCTTTAACAATTTCCATTATCACAATTACGAAAGAAACATAACCATATAAAGTTGACACAGTGCAATAATTATTACATTCAAAAGCCACAAAGAATCGTTAGAGGTATTTACAACATTCACAGGTTTGATTTCAGTTTTCGAAAATGTAGAATTTTAGCATGCGTTTAATGTCCATGGAAGGTGCCTCCCTTGTGTTTTTTGGAACGAAGTTCCACACTTTGGGACCGAGATGGTAAAAAGATAGCTAACCTGTTGATTTATAATTGTTATTTGGTACAGCAAGGATGGTTTTATGATTTTATCAGCTGATGATCTAAGTTGCGTAGCAAGTACATGCACCCTTAGACAGTCAGAATGATACGTAGGTGCCATCTGATTGAGGCATGTATAGCAAAGTGTGCACAACTTGTACTGTATTATTTTTACAGGCAACCAGTGCAGATCGTGTAGAATAGGGCTAATGTGCTCACGATTTTTTTAAATTCTCTTAATTAGACTTGCTAAGATATTTTGAACATTTGCAAGCGATTAATGATAATAGTGCCGTTGAGGAGAGATGCCAATAAAATGTTTTAGTAACAAAGTTTAGATAATATTAAAGGTGTATTAATAGTCTTGGTCACATTCTCATTTAAACAGCTTTGTATGCTTAGTATTTTCCTAATTTGAAAATATAACATCTTACAATGTTAGTAACATAATTATAATAACATTGACATATTCTGATAAAAAAGAATAGGCCTACCTGTTTTTTTTTGTTTTTACTCTCATCTTGCTAATTATCATTTGGCTATTAATATTGATAGTTGCTCGAGGCAAATTCCCAACTTTATTTCCAATCTGTATAATTTCAGTTTAGTCATCGTTTAGATTTAGTCTATTGTTAGTCATCCAAAGATAACATTGCCGGGGCTCTCAGTATAGGATAGAAGGAAATAGAGAATTCCTTGTAGTTTTATTGCCTAAACTCCACACGAAGTAAGAGAGGGCAATTAAACACTTATATGGTCCCATACATAATACAAAAAGCGGGACAGTTCTTAAAAATATCAAGTAAAAAGCTGAGAAGTCCTGAACTCTTACGTTTCAGATGAGTTAGCTTGAGATGAGATGGTTTAATGTCTCACGTCAGCACTATAATAGACTATAATTATTGTTATTATCGTTGTTGCTGTTATTATTATTATTATTATTATTATTATTATTATTATTATTATTATTAGTAGTAGTAGTAGTAGTAGTAGTAGTAGTAGTAGTAGTAGTAGTAGTAGTAGTAGTAGTAGTAGTAGTAGTAGTAGTAGTAGTAGTAGTAGCAGCAGCAGCAGCAGTAACAGCAGCAGCAGCAGCAGTAGTGTAGTAGTTTATCATCGTTCTCATCATTATATTTATTTTTGTCTCTGCTCCTGTTGGTACTGTCACAAGATGGTACAAATATGACCCCGTTTGCCCTTTTATCGATTGACTACTAACCAGCCCATGCATACTTGCTTTGATAGCCTAATTAGTTGTTTATGGTACACAGTGAATTATTCATTAGGTATGGAAGAGATGTCCACATTAGATTACACTTTAGATGCAGTAGCTATCATCAATAGATTTTGTCATGTTTGGTTGTGTTTGTATACGCCAAGATTTGAATGGCAGTGATACCTTAAGTAGGAGCGCGTTGTTTCACCAGATATTTTTTTTATGATCCTTTTTTTTTATTTTCAGTGCATTAACTATCATCAATAAGTTTTGACTTTGTAATTTGTTTGTTTTGTTTTTATTCCTCATAATAGAAATACTGTATAAGTAATAATCCAAAAAATTGAATATTAATGGCAAGTAAAAAAGAGGCTTGTTATTAAAGTTTAACCAGATAAATAACCTTGATGATATTTTTCTAGACTAATCTGGTAATTACAAAAATTGTATTCGTGCTTATAAAAAGAGACCTTCAGCAGACTCTACAGATTCCGTTTGTAAATTTCTTCTAGCCCATTTAAATGTTATTAGGCTAAAACCAAACCAGTGCACTGATCTCTAACCTTATACTGATGTTTAAATCAATGAAGTTCAATTAACTTTTTTACTGCATAACTGCAGAGCAGCTTGAGCAAGGTTTACGTTCTCTGTGATCTTAAGTTTTCCCAAATACATTGTATAGGTCTACTGCTGTCTTAACTGCAGGCACATTCAATTACAATTTACATATAGATCTTGTGGCTTTTAGAGTAGGTCTAAACTACGGCTCTGTAATTTATGCTAGGATAACACCCTGGTCGAATTGGCTATTAACATAATGATTTTTCCAAATAGGTTTACACGTGTGTAGGACGATCTGTTCAAAGACAGTCTAACTTTGTTCACGAACAAGAAATTCTAGTGATTCAAAACCATGTACTAGAAAATGTCGCCATAAACCATAGTCATATACGCATGCAATGAATTCTTAGGGTGTTAAGACTCTTAGAGTTTATGGAGTTGTGTTTTCTGATAAAGACCATCAAATTCATGTTTACCTTGCTGACTTATGATAAATCCTTTCTCTAAATTTAATCTTCAGACTTGAAAAAAAGGTTATTGCTTCGAAATGAAAGCATATGTAGTGTGTTACTGAATAATTGGTTTTAATTGAACGCAAATCAACAAGAATATTAAAAGTTGCATTTATTATCCAACATTACCGTGCTGAGATTTGGCTTATTCGCATATTTTATTTACATGGCTATTATTAAGTGTGTGTGTGTGTGTTATTGTTTGCATAGACTCAATTAATACTTTTTTATTTTATTTCAGAGACTAATATGAACCAAATAGCTTGCGACAAATTACAAGCAGAGCTGAGCATCCCGTAACATGATACATACTCTCAACGCAAACGTCGACATTTTTATGAATATACCGGTAATCACAGCTATCTATTTATGAATATACCGGTAGAGTCATTATTGCAACTCACCCGATATTCAAACTCAACCGAATAAAAAGTGGAATAATGCCAAAAAGAGCAAACAGAATTAAGGTATGTGTATCTAAAACAATATTCTTATTTTAGAAAAGACTTTGAACGCTCACAACGATAGCTACATCATGCATTTTTACAGCATAATATTAATAACAAAATAAATCATTGCAGGGGCAAATTAACTTCATAGCCTAATAATTATGAGTCATTTGGGTCCTACTTACTGGACTCTAGATCTGGCCTCTGTTGATAAATTCTGTCTATATGTCGCACGCAGACTCGTGCACTGTCGGTAAAATAGCGGTCCTTCTAGCCGGTAAACTCGCTACAAAACTGAGCGGCCTAAGTGATAGTGAGGGCTGAAGTCCGCTGTACCCAAACCAACAGACTGTTGTATTGTTTGCGCAGAGCATCCGGATATCCTCACACACGTTCAGTAACTTCAGTTGAGAGCGCCGTGCGCAAAACTAAATATTACACGATTTGCGACATAGACGACGAAAACGGATGGCATAATCAAGCCTTTAGGTCATTGTTTGGTTATTTTGTTGCGTAACGCCTAAAGTTTGCACTATATACGATATTATTGTGGACGGGCCCTAAGACTGACGTCTGAAAAATGTACGTGCTGTCACGTTCTACCACACACGAGGCAAGGCATGGATGCCATGGTTACTATCCAGACGGTTACATTAACCTGACATCCACCCAACCAGCTGAGGGACAAAAAATTGGACAAATCAATTTTAACTGATCGTGGGATTTAATCCGCGGACCTTCCGATCTGGAGACCAACGTTCTACCACTGCATAATATATGGCATTAAAATTTTATATAGCACACTTCCACGAGCTATCATTCTCAATGCGCATAGAGCCAGTTTGCCCACCTTTTTGGTCCTGGGTTTTACTGATCGCTCATTGGCTGTCTAATTCTAGAATAAAGCTGTGATTGGACGCTCGTCCGTGCGAATTTCCTTGCGTATCGTCTTCGTTTTTGCGATGGGTCCAGTTATCACAAAACCTCCAATGTCTAGATCTATAACTATCTCTCGCGCAGCACAGACTTCAGAGACGTTTTCACTATTATCGTAATGAGATAACCGAAGCTGCCTGGGGACTACATAGATCAATTTGGGACAATTTTATGTGCTGCCACACACGAGACAGGGCGGGGATACTATGACTCCTGTCTCAGCCGGTCACATCATACTGACACGAACCTAATCAGTAGGGAAAGCAACCGCCAGGATTCGAACTCGGGACCTTTTGCGTCGGAAGCCGAAGTTCTATCCCTGGACCACCGCGCCCGGGGGGGGGGGGTAAGAGAGGGCCGTGGTGGTTAGAGCAAAACAATATTATTTGGTAAACCAGGTAATGTTAAAGTATTAACTAGGCTTTGAAGAGATATAGGATGAACTAATACATGTAACAAGATATTATAGAAACCGAATACCCTGCTGGCGGGGTTTGATGAATTCAGGTTCTTACATTGCTTTCCTACGATATTCAAAGGTGAACGTTTCGGTGCCAGAAGAAAGAATGCTCCCAAGAATGAAAAAAAAGGAAGAAAAGTATACATAAAAATAATTTTAAAAAAAACAGGGACACAAACAAGCAAATTGCACATGTTAATAGCTCAACACGAATGAAACCAAAAACTTGATAAGATAAAATAAATTCATCTAGATGTCATTATACTTTCCAAAAAATTTCATTGTGATTGACGAGTTTTCCCATTATCAAGTGGCGAACGTAAACAATCTGTTTACTTAAAAAAAAAAAGAGAGAGAGAGAGAGAGAGAGAGAGAGAGAGAGAGAGAGAGAGAGAGATAGCACACATGCCTTGACATGCCCCAGTTACTTGTCCATTTACAAATCTGGATCTCCGTCCTGGGGTCGTAAGTACAACGCGGCAGTAGCTTACAACTAGTCGTAGCCCTTCTTATTCTTACTTTGTAAGACGAGCTGTAAGTGTCAGCTTAACATCACGTTTTGCGAAGTTATTAAATGCGCTCCCTGGTGCGCAGAACATGAAAACGGGTAGGCTTCTTACCCTATCAATGGGTGTATCTGCGTGACGTGACGTTATATTGTTCAGTCCGTCACTTCCTTGGACCGGCGTGCAGAAGCTGTGTGGTTCGAATCTCAACTGGTGAAATTCCTGGGGCACTACATAAGCGTTGCGGCCCCTTGTTGTTGTTGGGTTGATTAACGTCCAACAGCAGCACTATATAGGCTATATTGTGGACGGACCCCAAAACGGACGTCTGACAATTTTATGTGCTGCCACACACGAGACAGGGCGGGGATACCATGACTCCTGTCTCAGCCGGTCACATTATACTGACACCGATCCAACCAGTAGGGAACGCAACAGCCAGGATTCGAACTCGGGACCTTTTGCGTCGGAAGCCGATGTTCTACCCCTGGACCACCGCGCTCCCTTGCGGCCCCTTCCCAGTGGGCGATCATATGGACGGTTGGGCGAAACGACTGGGAGAATTCGATTGCAATGAAACAAAATACAGTCATTTCATGCCTATCTTTGTGTTGTTATTTCCCTATTTTAATGTTTGTTATTCGCATGTAAATTTTGATCGTATGTATGTTTGCATGCACATTGCAATACACAATGGGCTTTTTACGACAGTTAAAATACGATTACATGATCGTCTATGCTTTGTGTTGATTATTAGGTAGTACATGTAATACTATATTGTTTACTAGGCCAGGCCAAAAGTCTTCATATAATTATAGAAAAAATAATTATGAGCTAAGGTAAGCTTTTCTCTAATAGGCAAGTGTTGATAACAAGTGTTTAGAAAAAACCAGAATTGTGTGTAAATCTAGATTTGGTTTTTATTTAATTGTTGTTGTGTGTTTTTTTCTTGAACAGCGGAACCCCGATTCAATTCAACGTATTTGAAAACAAATCTTGCTCACCCGCCGATATGATCGCCCACCGGCACAAGCACATTTTTGCCCAATCGTGGGTTTCGAACCGGCGATCTCCCGATTGCTAGACCAGAGCTCTATAATTTGAGCCCCCCCGGTCCCTCCTTCCTTTCTTTCTAGAACAAGTAGACGTGAAACTAACCAAGGACATGTAAATGTGTGTGTTAGCTTCATCATTGTATTTGTATAAATACTTAAGTGAGAAACTTGTGTGCACTGGTTAAAAGGCTTCGCTCTTAGGATTATTACCATTGCATTCTTTCCTTAGAGTGCTGAAACCACCACTGTCAGTTGTAAAACTGTCAACTCTGTTCGGATAGAAAAGCGTTCTCATGTAAACGTCTCTTTTGCTTTGAAAGAGGCGGGGGAAAGTGGTAGCATAGTGCAACTGGCGTCAATATTAAAGTCTGGATATGTTAACGTTCTACTTCACGTGCACAGAGTGGAGCCTTCAATGATCGTTATTGAGTTTTATGTTCTTCTTCACAGCTTGAGTTCGAGCTGCGGACTTGTTGCTCGACAGTTCAGAGACCTATCCATCTGAGCTGTTGCGGGTTTCCGAGGCAAACGTTGGACTTGCAATCGAGAAGTCACGGGGTCGAACAGCAAATTCAATAATTGTGGGATTTTCTCTCTTGCTAGCTGGGTCGGCGTCAGTACATCGATTATGATGTGACCGGTTGAGACAAAAATATTGATACCCCTGCAATGTCTCCTTATGGCAGCGCGTATAACTGCCCGACATTCGTCTTGGGACCCATTCGAAACAGCCTAGCTGCTCACGTCGTGTGTTTAGAAACTAACCAACAATAATAGATCAGGTGTCTCACCAAGATCTAGATCTCATCGATCACATTCATAGACACGTATACACCCTTACGGACACCGACCCAAGCAAGGGGAAAGATATGCGGTCTGATCCCGTATCGAACCAGCGACCTCCCGAACAGAAGGCACGCGCCTTAGCGACTTAACTACTTAACCCTCTCCCACAACTATTTCTGTGAACACAAACATTCTATTTACCTAGTTTTCCTACACCTGTCATGAAATATTCAAACGCGGTTTGAAGGAGGATTCTTTAATAATATAGTACATGTGCACAACTTTGAAAAAAAGAATAATACTATAGTTTTGTATTTATAGATACATTAGAATTTTATTACAGAATTTCGGAAAAAAATGCATTTCAGATACGTTACTGTTTTGTGTCTTGCATCAATTTCACTTAGGATTTGGTCTGGTATAACTATGCAAATAATAGTTTTGTATTCATCAGCTCAATTGTTGGAAGTCCTATCTAATTTTATGATATCGTGCTAAAATTTGTACAATTTTATAAATGAGATAATTATGACTTTATACAGAAGACTACTGGTTTTGTTAGTTGTTCTTTTCTTGTTTGTTTGTTTGTTTGTGTGCATGTGTATGTGTGTGTATTATTAAAGAAAATAATAAATCACAGTTATCCTTATTTTGCAACAGTAAAGATCGTTTCAATTCCGTCAATTCCGCGATTTGGCCTGTACATGTACGTAGGCCTACAACAACATAATATGCATGTAAACATTTTTCTGGTTCCTGTATTTGACAAAAGGCCTCTGAGAATCCTCATTGCCTTGATCTGGTGAAGTGGTCAGGTGATATGCCTTGTACAGGGCCAGGATAAAGAGTCTATACCCGTGAGAGACTGTCAAAGCAAAGTTTAGAAGTTCAGACAGGTTAGTTACACGCTGTAGCGGTAAAGGGCATCTCGTTCCAGCAAGGATTCCATGAACGGGGGATCGCCTGGTACGGCGCAGAGCCAGAAAACAGAATAGATACCGTGTAGGCTAGAATAACACTAACAGAGCTTGGTGAAAATAAGGGTTAGGAGGGGGGGGAGAGAGAGAGAGAGAGAGAGAGAGAGAGAGAGAGAGAGAGAGAGAGAGAGAGAGAGAGAGACAGAGACAGAGACAGAGAGAGAGAGAGACAGAGAGAGAGACAGAGAGAGAGAGAGAGAGAGAGAGAGAGAACACACACACGGGGTTACTGTTAGCCACTTGGCTAGAGAGG
>RQTK01001174.1:114284-142462 GCA_003991915.1 Elysia chlorotica | reverse complement strand
GTGGCACTATAATATATTTAATTTAGCTTCAGGATATTAAAAAATAAGATAAATTTCTCCATCCTCTTTAATTGATAAAAGCTATAAATTTAGATGAAAATCAAGAACAAAATTTTGAGCTTTTTTTTGTTGGGGTTACTTTTTCAGAAAGAAAATAGGCATGTCCAAAAAATATAGTTACACTCTCAGCAGTGTCCAGTGTGACATACCTCTGTTCCGTCAACGAGGTACATGTAGGACTGCCTGGCTCGCATCGCCTGGAAAATGGACTGGACATGATCCAGCAGGACAGAGAGAGCTTTCTTGTTCAGGCTCTGGGCCTCGTCAAAACATCCCCAGCATCCATCCTGCACATTGTACACACAGTTTCAATATGGAAATCTCAGTCAGGAATATATAGTTATTGTTTTTTTAACAAGAAAAGGTAAAAAAAAAATTAAAAAGCAAGAGCCCATATTTAAAAGTGTACGATTAGAATAAACTATGCAGATTATCATTTTGTCAGACAAAGGGTAGAATAGTCTTCAAACATTAAATTTCTTACTGAATAAACTAATTTTCAATTTTTATAATTTCAATTTGATAAAATATTTACATGGCTTATACATTAAACCAATTAGTATTAGAGAGCAATAAGAATCACTCAACTAACCATAGCCATTCCTTGAGCCACTTTCCCAATACTGGTTGGGTCATGCTCTCTGGATACTTGAAACAGACCAAGAAAGTTTCCAAGAATATTTGCAAGACCCTGAGGATGATTAAAGAAAATATAATGATTTTTTCTAATCCATAATGCAACGAACAAATTTAATATTCATGTTAACATTCATGAAAATGCCTTTGTAAACGAAAATTCAAGTGAGAACTGGTCATAGGTTGCAACAAAAATCAAGGCAAATTGAGGAAAACTGATAAAATCAATACCAAATTGACCATCTGGAAAAAAAACTATAACAAAATCCTACAACACACAAAAAGCTAAATAGAGTGGAGTACATCAGATTACATACTTTCACACAATATTTAAAACACTATTATTTGTAGTTCACTTTTAAAAATGTTTGCTGAAAAAAGATATATTATCTTAAAAAAATATGATAGGAGCAAAGCAAAGGGGCGACGTAGCTCAGTTGGTATTGGTAGACTAATCATATCCAATCAACATTCATGGGGTTGCATTGTTTCCTACTGCTTGGATCTCTTTTATTACACTGTGACTGGCTAATGTAAGATGTTCTACAGGGTAAGATTGAGGGTAGGAGGAGTGGAGGACGTCCTAAAGCAGAATACATAGCCAACATCAAGAAATGGACCAGAAGATATAGCACAGAAGTATACACAAATACGCAAAGACAAGAGTATGGAGATCCAAAGTACAGAAAGCAGTTCGGGCAGCAAGCGTTTCTTCAAATGACACTAGATAGTAAGTAAATAAGTATGTAAGACTGGCTGAGACAGAAACCCTGGTATTCCCACAAAATCTCCTCATGGCTGCAGTTTACAAATTATCAGACACTATTCTTGGGATCTGTGAACAAAACAGCTTAGTTGGTGACAACTGAAATTTAAAATAAAAACAACAAAAGAAACACACAAAACGTAATGATTCTAGGAGGCGACCACACAGCTTACTTTGACAGTCTCTGTCTTTCCCACTCCTGGCGGGCCAATCAGCAGAGAGCCCATCATTTGCCTTAGGGCCAGCGACATGGTGAGAAAACACTTCTCTGTGATGGGGGTTGGGGACACGCCAGTGTCTGTGCCATAAAACTCCTTGCCATACTCGTAGTGAGAGTCCAAGATCCAGATACGCGGGATGGGTTTGTTGTCAACTGTATGAAAGAAATAAACTTTAGGTCAGAAGAGTTCTTGGGACACTGATATGATACAATACTTTATGTTGAGATAAAAAAAACTTAAATGAAAGAAAACTTAAATGAAAGAAAACTTAAATGAAAGAAAAGACTGTTGGTCTCAAGAGATAAAGAGTATCAGTGCTCAATAACATTGAAAGAAAAGAGCATATAACATCATCGAAATACATGCAAATCAGACCTAAAAAATATTTCTTTAAATGCAAGGAATAATAAGTCGAGCAATTGAAAAAAAGTCGATTATAGAAAAATTGTTCTCTATAGATAAAAGATTATTTGTTATGATAAATTAGAACATGGTTTCAAAGTTTAAAGTTTTTCAATTTTCAATTGTGTATTTTATCTGATTTTGAGATAGCATTGGATCAAACTAAAAACATAATTATGATGAACTTACTTGTGTCATGTTTAAAGAAAATGTGTTTCTTATTCACAATTAATATATTGTAGTTAAGATAGAAAAATATAATACGTAAAAATGCAATTATTACAGAAGCAGTGAGGACAAAAATGCTGTTTTAATGCATTCATGAAAAAGGATAGGGACATCTTTACTTTGAAAGATACACAGTTCATTGCAAACAAGTGTTTGTTTTTGTTTTTTGACGCTTGATAAAGTTAAAATGATGCTTAAAAATAAGAGAGGAGCTTGGATCTGTTAAAGTGAATTATTATTTTGAGTTGAGCATGTAATCATTTTATTGGCTTGCAGCTGTCAGTAAGCGATACTTTACAATAATATAGAAATGTTTCAAATGATGTTAACGATGTTAATCGAAAATTTACTTTAAACCTTCAAATTTAGTGGGGTTGAGAAAATAAAGCTATTTTCAGTTTTCATAATATATTATTGGTGCTTTTTTAAAATCAATTATTAAGAAATTGTTTCTGCATACCATATAGTTGCTGACAGAATAACGCCCCTGATTGAAGCATGATAAATTTAAGTGACAACATTTATTATTTTATCAATAACGAAAATTAATGAAAGAAAATATTTTTTTTTAAATGGAAAGCCAAAAGGTTAATAGAATAAAATAACAAAAATAAATAATAAAAGGTCACCATAGTGAATTGATTTAAAAGAATAGTTATTTCCTTTTTTTTGAGTTTTTCCAAATGAAAGCAAATAAGGCACTAGGAAAAAAAAGAAGCCATAGGGCTGTAGCTGTTACACTCAAAAGACTAAAGAAAAAATTGTCAATACTCTAAATAGATAGAAGCTTGGCAAAGCTGTTTGCCTATTGGGGTAATAGAACGGAAGCAAAATAAAAACATCAACAAATCTGCATTCTATTACGGGTAAATCAATTTTCTTTTCCTCATTCAAAGGTGGAATGAGTATAAAAACAACATAAAAAAAGGTTTGAAGAAACAAAAAGGTCGAGGTCTATTGCAATAGCACTCAAAACTGTAGAGATTTGAAAACAAAATAAAAATTTAAAAAAGAAAGCAGGAAGGAATGGCATATTGAGGAATTAACGCCATTTCTTATATTACCAGGCTCTTTATTCTCCTCATCGTCATCATCATCATCCTCGGAAGCTAATTTACAGGAACAATTAAACAATATTGTTTGTTATGAGTGAGAAATAAATATATTGATCCCGAATATGCTGCATTGGGGAGTTGGCTTGTTATGTGAACAGTCATTTCTTACTAAAACTATGTGCAAGTGAAAAAACACACATTTGTGAAGTGAAAATGCGTATATGTATACTTCAAAGAAATCAAGTGCTTTTAATGATCACAGGACACACTGACTATACACGCACTTTGGATATTCTAATTAAGTTCTTTATTTAAATCAATACAACGTTCTATTCATTAAGTGACTTTTTTGTTCATAGTTAAAGAGGACTTTTGAAGATTATTTTCAGACAAAAAATGTTACACTTTTTTTAAACAATGATTTCGTGAAATCTCCAAATAATTATTATTCATGATTTAAAGCTGGGCAGAAAAAGTTCAATCATGGTTAAAGGCCTAGTTGTTGTTGAGAACCTTATTTGCAAGGCTTGTGTTACATATTTATAATTAAATATGCACTATGAGATTTGAAACTTATTTGCACTTTTAAGGCAATAGTGGGTTTCCAATCAATATTTAGTGATTGTGAACTTCAATGGTGTCATGCATAAGATACTGTGAAAATCCAAAAACCAGATTTTTTACGTACCTGAACTGCCTCTGTCTGCTGTCCCAGAACCTGGAACTTGCGCCACTGTGGATTCAAGAGAGTCAACTTGTTAGAGTGGAGAGAGACAACTTTTTTTAGCTTGGATTAAAGAGAGAAAAACTTATTATCTTGGGTTAAAGAGACAAACATAGATAACTTTGATGTATTTTACTTTCTTTTGATTCACTTCAACCACAGATCACACTTTCAAAGACAGCATAATAAAAAAAACTAGAAAAGATATGTCATTGCTCATAACATTTCAATTATGTGTATTGATATTACCTGTAGATGGGTCAGGTTGTAAGTAACACCTGACACTTCTCCTCCACTCAAAGTCTGTCGTCTCTCTCAATTTCCTATGACACATATTCTCCAAGATGTCTTTCAAATATGTTGATTGCTGCAAAATGTTAATATAGTGTTTAACAAAATGCTAAGAAAATTTCGCTGCATAAATTGTTTACACTTATAGCCACATTAGTTTCTAACACAGTTAAGAATCTGTCTTTTTTCTTTACAACTCAAAATAATATATCCAATTTTCTCAGCATTCATGGATAAGTGATTACCTTAAAAATTCAGCTGGTAAAAAAATATGTAAGTGAAAAAAAAGACTTTTAAGTGGCTCTGAGGAGACAACAAATATTTTGAAATATACATGTATATCTATCACAAATATCTTTCAGTGCAAGATGTTAGACATGAATAACTAATGATATGCCTATCAAAATATCTCTTTGAGGTGTTCTGCTTCTTTTTCCTTACAGTGATCATAGCCTCAAGGCGAATTTTGTGCATTGGCAGCATAGGCTCATCAGAAGATCTCCAGGTGCCTCTCAACAAAACAGTGACAAGTTTTCCAGAAGCCATGTTGTACTTGCGCAGACCTCCCTGCAACGCTTTGCGATCATACTTGATTTCTGCTATGGCTGCCTCGCATTCTGAGCTCCAATGGTACAGCATGCCAGTGCGGCAAACTTGTGATGGGTACTGGGCATAGGATTACATCAGTTTGAACAAAATTACAGGTCCAATTGTTTAATGGAAATAGTTATAAATAGTTATGCTATGCTGAGTCAATTTGAAAAGGTATCGCACTTTTGGGTGATTAAATTTTAAAATATTTGAGAAGCTGAAGTTTAGTTTATACATTTTAGTCTAACTGGTGTTTTAAAAGTGACATTATCTGTTTTATATTGAGACTTTAATTTGTTATTTTTTTCAAGATGAAACTGATGAGAGTAAGAAGTACCTTGAGGGCCCATTCCTCGAGGCCCACACCATTGTTACAGTCATCAATCACAGCCTGGTTGAGATAGCGCAGAGTTTCTCCTACAGAATCTCTCAGCTTGCCCAGCCAAGTCTCCACACCTTCAGTGAGGGTCACCTGAAACAATAGTTATGCATGTAAAGTACATACAAAGGTGTGTACAAAGAAAACAAGGATAATAATAATTATTATTCTTTTGCAAAAGTTTCTATCTTGAACACATTTTTATGGGAGATTCTATTTTTGGCTCTGAAAGATATAAGCCAAACAAAAAAAAGGTAAATGTATATTCTAGCAGTAGTGTAAAACCCTGAAAAACATTGAAGAGGACCGATCTAACTTACAATGCACATAATTATCAAGTCAACAGGTTGTATAATATCTATGAATAGCTTTGCATACTTTGAACTTGTGGTAATGTACATATTTGTAACGGTTTAAACATGAAGTCTGGTATAATACTCTTTTCAGCATTATCAAGCTTTTACACAATTTAGGAGTACCTTATTTAGCAGTGTAAGAACCTCTGTTTATAATTTACCCTTTATGTTAATATCAGACCTATTATCACTAACTGCATACCTTATCCAGCAGTGTGAGAACCTCTGTTTATAATTTACCCTTTATGTTAATATCAGACCTATTATCACTAACTGCATACCTTATCCAGCAGTGTGAGAACCTCTGTTTATAATTTACCCTTTATGTTAATATCAGACCTATTATCACTAACTGCGTACCTTATCCAGCAGTGTGAGAACCTCTCCATCTGCACTGTGCACGGCAGTAGCATCCATAACAATGATATCATCCACCAGGCCCTCAGAGGGCAGCATGCTAGGAGCGTGTTGTAACACACTTGGATTGATATTCTACATGTATTTAGAAAAAAGTATTGAGATAAATAGAATTTAGGTTTTATAATCAATTTAAAGAATTTAAATGGTTCACCCGTGTAGCCTTTTCTAAGTTATTTTTCAAAATATAAAAGATCAAATCGTTCAGAAAGGTAAAAAATTTAAATAATTTTTATGAATTTTCACATCTTTTTTAAAAGGACAATACAATAGTTTAGTACCTGTTGAAACCATAGGAATATATTCTTAATAATTTAAACAGGAGTTTAAGCTGATAAATTTTCCATTGTCTAAAATAGCTTCACCATGATACTTGACATAACAAAAACAATATGATATAATTCATTAACTGAAAAATTTAGCGTTTTATCTGTTTTAGTTTAATTATAACAATCTGTACGCTGATGTCAGCCTTTATAAACATATTCAGATTGAAATACAAAAACATGCTGTATAATATTACATAATGCTGATGCAGCCGCTTGTCTATCTTTGGAGGGGTTGTGCTGCGAGTCAAGGCTGAGAGGGGACTGCCTGTCTGGGCGCGATCATGTGGTGAAGCAGCTAGGCCTGGGGTCCGTCTCATGCCACTACGGCTGTATGGACCCCCGCGATGGTCGCTGTCATGGTCACTATCGTCATGCTCAGGTTCACAGGCTTTCTCTAGCTGGACATCAGCAATGGCGCTGAAGATAGACCTGTTGGAGGAGAACAAGTGTTTAAAAAATGTTGAAGAGGGTAAAACTTGCAAGAAAATTACTTCTCACATTTTGTCATTGGTTTTGCATTCATACTATGAATGACTTCATTTTGAAGTAATTTAATTTTAATCTCCAAACGATAGAATATTTTCATATGTACATATCTTGTAAAGCCCTTATATTCTATTTGGTTAGCCCGGTGGCTTACAAGAGCTCAGCGACAAAAGCGTTGGGTCCGTCAGTTATTTGTCCTTCTCTCACTCTCAGTCATCTCACAAGATACGCATAGATGTAGTGTCTCAAAGTTTATTAAATGAAGTGTACAACAGAAGTGTAATATTCTGATCAGCTGAGCTCGCGGCTCACAAAGGTTCACAGTGATATATCAATCTTGTTTTCCGCCCTAAAGGCTAACACCGGCCTAATTCTATTAATAGTCTAGATGGTTCAATTTATTGTGTCCCGTAGGCTCAATTTATTGTGTCCCGTAGGCTCAATTTATTGTCTCCCGTAGGCTCAATTTATTGTGTCCCGTAGGCTCCTGAAATATATTGTACACAGGTATAAGTAATCAACTTATATCAAAGCTATAAACATGCCAATTATCATCTACAACATGACTATATTCTTCGTGGAAGCCAGGTTTACATATATCCAACAATAGACAATTCATTAAAACTACATGATACAGGGCTTAGGATACAATGGACTACGAAATGCATGTTATATTCTCTTCAATTAATATGGATAATAAACAAGTTAACAGCTGGGCGCCCATTGGTAAATGAACCAATACAATACAAAACTAAACAAGTCTCTCTCCTCTTTATATCTCTTTCTCTCGTGCCGTAAAACACACAGTTGCCATGCCTGCATATCATACACAAAATACAGCACCCTCAAGGTTCAGGAATAAGGTTCGTAGTCCATTCCACATTTCAGTCAGATCATTATGTTTCCTTGGCATTTAAGGCCCTGGAGTTACATAAGTCAGCGTTAAAGGCTAATCGGCGTAGACTTAACTTCATCAGCAGTTCTCAAACATAACAATAAAGAAATGTTCCACAGTTATAATTAAAACAAACATTACACGTATGCCAAAGAGGCTTTCTCTCCTAGCTTAGTTTAATCCATATCATTAAAACTTATCATGAGGTAGTTCAAACTGGAGAGCTCTACATCACTAGCATACTTAAGTCTTATTGTACATATATACCCCCAGCCGACGGAATCAAGACGTTGATCAAGTAGACGGGCGTTCGTTAGATGGTCGAATGTGAAATTAGTTTAGGGGATGCGCTTTTTATGCAATTCGAAAGGACCACTACATTATAGGTTTCATTCTAAAATTAGGATGTGATACTATAGTTATTTTTGGGTATCGTTGGTGACTCATATGAAAGGATGGGAAAGGGGACCGTTCTTGCATTGTCTCTCGGTTTTTCCGATCTACCTGGTGACATATGTAATGGCGTAGCTAGATGACTCATTGGTCTCTGGGGTCACTAACACTTCGAATTTCCGTTCCGGACGGTGAGTCATGAATGTACGGGATCGCTGAGTGCAACGCTAAGACTATGTTTTAAGACTTGTTACGTGAATATATGAAGTACTGAGGGAAATAAACGTAGGAACTAGGTATTTCAGAATAATTAAATACCGGTACTTTGCAATACTAATACCATTGTTTAAGCAGTACCGTAAAGGTACCCACCCCACAGCAATTAAAGTTGTTCAACTATTGTATAAGGGTGTTTTGAGGTTGGCTGTACGCATCCGCTGTGCACATTGACTTGGTACGTAGACTGGTAGGCTACATTCCTGCTAGCTCTTGCAATAGTAGAGTGCATACAGTCACCCTAATTCTGACCATGGTCAGTGACGAAAAAGTCATGTTCTATGCTGTCTAAATTGAGATGTTGAGGATGTAACGTGGGGTAACATTAAAAACTCCCATCTGCAGTTCTTGCAAAATTAAAGTTAACTGCTCAACGAGGTTCTACCTGTAGTCCTACAGAAAAAACACCAAAACACATACTGCAGAGATTGGCATCCCGATTAATAACACAAAAGAAACATCAGCACTAATGGCCTAGTTATAAATTCGCAACCATACAAACTTTTGATTTTGTTATTTCTCATAAATGTATATGAAACCTTTTTAATGTCACCTCGCGATAAAGCAACCGATAAAGTAATTCGCCGACACAGTAACCAGTAGTAGACACTTCTTTTTAATTTTTGTTGTTGACTTGTTCAAAAGTGGGCCATTTCCGTCGTGTTAAAAAAAAGCGATAAAAACGCCTAAGAATCGCTAATCACACAGTGAAGTTATGATTATTATATTTACAGTATATTTGCTATTTGCGATCTTTAAATTGATATTTTAAGATATTTAGGACATATGTGTAATATTACCCTTAAAAGTATATAACCTTGTAAATTTTCAACATCATCTTACGCTTTGCGATGAACTCGATTACGAGGTAAAAATTGACGTTTCCCCGTAGTCAACCAGTAACCAGGTCTACGAGGTAAAAATTGACGTTTCCCGTAGTCAACCAGTAACCAGGTCTGCCATACACGCCCGACTGCTCAAAATGTAACAAAGTGAAACACCTTTGTTTGCTAACCCGGTGTAGAGACTGAAGTCTGCTGTGCTGTCTGCTTTGTTTACTTCGTTCTCAAGTATTGTTGTGTTGTTGTCACTTAAAATCTATTCTAGATAGATCTAAAATTACACTAAGAATCCCCTAAAGTACAAAGCGGAATTTATACATGAATCTAATTCTACATTGTTTCGCACTTAAAAAGAAGTGATTTAATCTAGATCTAGATCTAAGAATGCCAATGATTGTACCATGATTCTGGGATCTAGATCTAGATCCCAGAATCATGGTACAATCATTGGCATTCTTACAGTTTATTGGTACAACAAGGTCTACAGATCTAGAGTCTAACATCACTTCTTGAGTTTTGTGGTCCTTAACCTGTGGGCGATAAAATTGGCTTGGTGGGCGGGATTCGATTACATCGGAGTCAGTCAACCTGTTAAGAGTGAAGGAGAGAGAGAGAGACACACACACAGACACTGAGACAGGCAGAGCGAGCAAGTGTGAGAGACAAATAGCTTCAATTGTTTTAAAACAGATCAATTTTATGTGCTTGACGCAGCTTGTGTATCACTGTATGTTTGCCACCACCCCCTTCCCTGTCTGCATCTGCCCACATTACAACCCATGTCCAAATAAACAATGAAATCAAATCTGTCTTTATGAATAAAACAGAACATGCCAATACATGTACAAAAACAAACAAAAAAAAGACAAGGAGTACAGCTGGTAGGTATTTTATTCAATTTCAATACATGTAGAAGAAAAAATAACAAAAAGACAGGGAGTACAGATGAATGGTATTTTATTCAATTTTAATAATCGAATTCCGGCCGCCCACCCATTTGATCGCCCACAGGCTAGGGACCACAAAACTCAAGGAGTGCCGTGATTCATTGTTGAATCTAAATTAAAATATGAAAAAAATAGAGGATTATAATTTTCTTAGATAGCCCTACACTATATAGCCTACGTACATATAATCTAGATCTAGATTCTAGATCTATTAAACATTTATTGGATCTAGTGAAACCTGTCAATTATGTTCACTGATTCAAACATTTTCAAAAATTGTATCACAGTTCTGAGGGACAGTCTGCTCTTCAGCCATGCCTTTTACTCACAACTCTGCTTTTGATGGGATTGGGTTCAATAGAGGTGTCAGTCACTTGGTACCTGTGAATCAATGTCAGAAGCGGAAGTCGGTCTTTGACATGGTAGACGTTGACCATGACATGATAGCAGATTCTCAACATCAGGTGAGCCAAACAAACTGTTAATTTTCAAGTTCAAAGGTAAATCTTGCTTGTTTTTCACCAAGTGAGCCTGGGTTTATCTTAATGGTTACGACATGAACAAGCCATATATGAGACAAAGTATTTAATTAGTATATGAAAGGTTATTTTATAAATGTCCAAGTCGTTGTTGGAAAATGACAGAATGTCAATGATATTTATAATGATGTCAATTTATCAGAGTTCTAACTAGTGTGAAACATCTAAATTGTGCTTGCTAATATACCAGACTTTCCTTGTAGAGGCTAATGCGTTTTCCCTTACGGCACCACCTTCTCTAAACTAAGGAGTTAAATGACTTTTCAGTTTATAATTATATCAATCATACATGTTTGTTTGTAAACAAGAACATTTTGAGCTTAGACCTGACAAACTTTTACAAATCATCGTCAAATGTGATTTATTTTATCATGCGTTCGATTTCTTTGTTCTAATCAGTGGCTGGGAGCGTCCTCCGCCACTAAGCGCCAGAGGCTTTTGGAACCGGAACAGGTAAGCAGCCTTCTCTCTGCTTGTCCACCAGTCTCTGTCTGTCGCTATCTCTTTCTCTCCCTCTCACTCTCTCTCTCTCTCTATCTCTAGCTATCTATGTATATCTCTCTCTCTCCTTCCCTCTGTTCTCTAATTTTTTATAGCAGACTTTCCTAAGAAGGTTGTACTTTTTGAGAATTACAATTTGTAGTGTTTTTCGATTTTGATTACTAAAGAAATGTTGAGGTTTCTGTGTCTCTGCACCCCCCCCCCTCTCTCTCTCTCTCCTCTCTCTCTCTCTCTCTCTCTCTCTCTCTCTCTCTCTCTCTCTGCCTCCTGAATCTAATATCTCCCTTCCTCCCACACCTAGCAACCACAAGTCGGGGTAGAGAGTCTGCCTGGCTGCCTGAAAGATGTCGCAGATTTCTCCACTGGTCCACCCACCCCCTCCGATGTTAGCACAGGGATGCAAGTCACACCACACCTGGCAGCCGCAGTTTCCTTTACCTCCGCGGCCCTCGCCTCATCCACTCCTCACCAGGCAAGTGTTTCATGCAAAAACTTTGCTAGTCCAAGCCTTGAGTATTTTCCACTGCAAGTTTGGTTGGTTGTTGGATGAGGCATTATGCAAGTCACACCACACCTAGCAGCCGCAGTTTCCTTTACCTCCGCGGCCCTCGCCTCATCCACTCCTCACCAGGCAAGTGTTTCATGCAAAAACTTTGCTAGTCCAAGCCTTGAGTATTTTCCACTGCAAGTTTGGTTGGTTGTTGGATGAGGCATTATCAACGATGAGTAAAAGTAATGTCTGATAGTTTTTTTGGTGCGCCTCACAAAGACAGAGGTGAAAGCTGGATCACACAGACTTCTGTTTCAGCTGCTCTAGTTATTATAGTGGACTACTAGAGAAGTTACTTGGACAGAATTGTAAACAACCAGTTGGGAACAACGCAGCCTAAACAGGGATGGAACACAGGACCTCTCAATTATAGGCTGCACGTTAATACTTTGACCTTCTATGTCAACCTATCAAAAATAACAATTATTACAAAGTTATGGGTTTTCTACCAAGTCTGGCAAATGTTAAACAGTCATATGGTCTTATAGAACCCATAGTAAATGTCGTTTGTAGAAGTTGTCTTGCGCCTGGATTTCTTTCACACTCAGTATTTTTCCATCGCACGACAACAAAGAAAAAGTAAAATGTTGTACATGCATTAGATGTTTGATAATTATGGTGCATTTAGATGTAATGCCTGACGGTTGTTGTTTTTTTTTTGTTCAGTTTTGTAAGCTCTGTATATATCTGTTTGCATGTTAATTGTTAGTTGGAAAAGCTTCTGTACCAAATTTATTTGTAGACTTGCTAATCTTGTTGTGAGCATACATGCCACCAGAAATAGACTTCTCTATTCGATATTCCAATCTAAGCATAATTTTATGACGACGAAGAAGAAGGAGGAGGAGGAGAAGACGACGTCGACGACGAAGAAGAAGAAGAAGACAAATTTTCCATAATCCGACTTTTATGTAAAACTGAGTGGAAGTTTGATGACCATAAAAGGAAGCAACGACCATTTATGGAACCTCCACTCATGATCTTTTGAAGTTACAATCCGCCATTCACCGAGGCCTTCTTGTCTGACACCTGTCTAGACACACAATCTTCCAAAAAACATCGACGCACTGGCTAGTGGTGGTCAGTGAAGCATGTCAAACAAACATACCGAATGTTAAGTCATCTTTTATTTGCCGCACCTTTCATGGTCAAGACTGGTAAATGATGTTATGGGGTGGTCGCTTTAAGACCATTTTGGTAGAGAACTCGTTTTATAGGGTGTATTTATATAGTAAAAAATCAAGGGGGTGGTGGATAGCTGGTCGCTTGACCAGGTGGTCGTCTTAGACAGGTGGTCGCTTGACCAGGTTTGACTATGATCGTGAAGAATGACTTTCTTTGATTCTATTCCAATCTAAGCATAATTTTAACCTTAAATACATATATAAATAAATATTCTTTTTGTTTTGTTTTTATGTTAAACAATTTTGTCGTAAAGGCCTTGGAGAACACTTACAAATTTGGAATTTTAATTTCTCTTGTATTAGTTGATTCTTATATATTTTATGTTTTGACTCTTTAATGATTAGAATTTCTCTAGATTTTTTTGGTCAATTTTACCTTTACTGGTGCAACCTATCAGAGATATATAGTTTGTTGGTGAGTTAATAAATCTGTACAGATTTAGGAAATAAGCCTTGTGTCTTTTCTACTTCCATTTGCATTTGATCAAAATAGTGTAATATTTAATTATATAGACGGGTAGACATAGTATGGATAACACTTCACACGTCGATTCTTCATAGAATGAAAATGTTTTATTTTTGCATGTACCCTAAAGATGGACTTTGGTTGTTTTGAGTGAATGATTTTTTTTTCTGCTTTCAAAGTGTCATGTCGTAGAAGCTTTGCTGTTGTAGTGTTATAACTATTGTATTCTCCTGAAACTCCCCCTATACCTCTATCCCTCAACTCTTAAAAAAACAACAACAAACAAACGGTGCTGTAGATGGGTGCTGGTCCCAGTCTGGCCGATCTGTTCAAATCCCGCTTGCGTGAGCGCCAGCAGGAGGAGTGTAGTGCAATGTCGGCAGTAGGGGGCGCTGGTTCTGTCTGTAATAACAACAGCAGCTGTCCTACCCAGGTGAGCCTAGCGCAGTTCTGTAGGGAGCGGATCTCCGAGCAGAGCGCAAGTTGTCAGAGCATTTATTTATTAAAGTTCGTTAGCTGCATGTTTGTTCTAAAATCCTACAGGCTTTGTAGGTATAGAGTTAGACTCGTAGAGTTTCAATAACCAAATAGTACAAAATGTTCAGTTTTCCATGGTAGCTGTATGAAATAAATTTTGTTTTACTTACACACAAGACAACTTTGCAGTGTACTTAAGAGCCAATATACAATGGAAAGCTCCAAACCAAATTTTTAAAGAGATTATGTTTGTTTTTTTCCTCTTTGGTTTTATTAAAATGCGACTCATAATTCAACATTTTTTTGGTTGGATTTACTTATTTCGAAGCTGACACCACCAGTAGGCATTACCAAAGTACTATCTGTAAAACAGAATTCAATGCCTATTGCTGCCCAAGACTTACCTTTAAAATCATAAGGTTTGGGAGAAGTTTGCTACTGCAGACTCTATACTAAATTAGTGCTTTTTTTTCAAATGGGATTGTTTTCTTTCAAAATTTTAACACTGTAATTGTTTAGGTATGTTCCTTTCTGAATTTTGAATCCTCTTATCCTCTTAGATCCAATCTCAAGCAATTTGAGTTATGATGTTTCCACTGTAATTGTAGATACTTTTAGCTGATTCAGTGGTTCGTTGCCACCTTGAAAGCAAAGAAATCTTTCCCCAAATTTTCTGGGAGCTGTCATTATCTTTTTTCAAGTTCTTTAGTTTCAAATGTTTGCTTTATCACCAACATACTTGTACTAAAATTCATATTTCTGGTTTAATCATTTTATTTCTCTCTTTTCAAGCAAGCTTCATCTTGGTTTTGGGTTTTGTTTGTTCGCTGTTGTTGTTTTTTTTTTTGTTTTTTTTTATTTGTAATTAACAGAATTATTGTGTGTGTATATATTGTGTTGTATTTTTAGATATTAATGTCCTGTATTAAGAGTTCTAATCTGTTTTTCTTTTAAAAAAAAATGCTAGTACATTTTTTAGTCGTCAGTGTTCCCATATATTCTTTAGAAACTTAGGGAAACTAAAATTTATCTTTCATTGAAATAAACAGTTATGGTTGAGCCACGAGAAAGGCATGATATATATTTTTTTTTTTTAATTAGTTTTTAACACATATAAAAAAAAGATGATTTATTCCAGCGTTAGAGGTACAAATTTATTTTTGTTTTCCTTTAGTCAGTGAAATTGAAAATAGATGCATTAACCTTTTCCCGTCAGGCTGCACACATGTAGTGCAGGTTAATTTGCTTCTGTGCTAGTACCTTTTTTCATGGATCTGCACACTTTCTGTTTCAAAATAATAAATATCAAAGCTTTTCACTTTTCAAGGTTAATTTGCTTCTGTGCTAGTACCTTTTTTCATGGATCTGCACACTTTCTGTTTCAAAATAATAAATATCAAAGCTTTTCACTTTTCAAATTTGTGAAAATTCCCCAATATAATGCGCACACAAGGAATGTGCCTGACAATTTTCACCATATGATATAAAAAGGTTAAATTCTTCTTTTCCCTTGGGATGAACAGAGACATTGACCTACAAACCAAGTACCTGTAATGTGCCGATGTCAAAACAAGACATCTGTGACATATGTCAGCCTGCATGTTTAGTGGCGGGTTGATGTTTACAAGTATAATTTGCATGTGATTGGGCTAATGGGGGCGCGGTGGTCTAGGGGTAGAACATCAGCTTCCGACGCAAAAGGTTCCGAATTCTAACTGTTGCGTTCCCAACTGGTTGGCTCGGTGTCAATATAATGTGACCGGCTGAGACAGGAGTCATGATATCCCCGCCCTGTCTCGTGTGTGGCAGCACAAAAAATTGTTAGACCGTCCGTCTTGGGGCCCGTCCACAATATAGCCTATGTAGTGCTGCTGTTGGACGTTAAATTAACCCAACCAACCAGCCAGCTATTAAGCTTCCGAGATGCTCAAGTTGAATCTTTTCAGGCTTTTTTTTTTTTAACATCTTTAAAACTCACAAGGAGGACACCACAGAACGTATACAGCAATGGATTCCAAAAATTTTAAAGTCTGAAATTATATTATTTCTGGGTGATTTTTTAAATGGGCTTATTTTGCAGCAATTTCTTCCTCTTCTCAGTAACACCTCGTCTTTTAAATATTTTTATTTGAATTTTTTGAACAGTGGCACGATTGGAGTACAAAAGATCAATAAAATAATTGATACAGGTTTTCAAAATGTGCCATCAGTTTAGAATTTCTCTTAGCAGCATTTATTTTCATGCAATTCAGTCACATAAAATATTCCGCATCTTGAATCAGTCTCTGTGTGACAACATGTAGAGTTGCCAGGCACCACTGTTGGAATAGGTGCCTAATATAAGCTGCTGATGTTAGACATTATTATGAAACTAACAAACATACCAATCTTGACTTTGTTTCTTTTTTCCATTTGTATTTGCTGACTTTCCAGAGTTTCTTCAACGTCATGAGTGTAGGGGATGGGGATGCTGTTGTGAAAGAGGCCAACAACAATAATAACACCAACAACAACAACGACACCATCAAAGGCCCCGGATGTCCTCCGTAAGTTGACCCTGTGTGTTTAACTCGTAGTACACGGAGTCCAAAACCACGTTTTAACGGAGGTGTAAAGAAACCAACAAGTTTGGTGAAACTGAAACTGATAACTTTATTCTTGATCTGTTCTGTAGGTTAAACAAGGTTTTGATAAAATAAAAATGTTTGCTTAGATTTGATCATGGTTTATGTGTGTGCCAAAGTCTGTGGTGAACCTTTGTTATTGCTACGACCTTTGGTCACACCCTGTGTCGAGCCTGATACCAAAAGTTAAAACAATTGAGAAGGTTTTATTTTGCCTTAGTGGGTAAACACATTACTCTCTATAACTGAAAACATTGGCTGTGAGAGTAGTATAACTAAAAATGAAGTCAAGTACTCGTCAGTATATAATGTTGATTTAAAATGTGCGATGCCATTCAATGCATTACAAATAAAGACTTGAGTGGTAAAAGTTATATAACTGAAACTAACAGTGGAGGCAAGTAATGAACAATATACAAACCAATGCAGTGGCATTTGATGCATTTATTACATTTTTATAGAAATTGGAAAACAATAGTTGAGAGGATGGTAGACAGAGAATGGGGACAATAAATTCTAAAACTGTACACTTGAAGGGGCTCCTTGAGCTATCTTTATGCCTGGTGCTGGCAATGAAGAAACCAACTGGCAAACAAATTCTCTTTGTACCCTGAGGCAAATGGTTGCCATATAGAACATACAGTTGCTGTTTGGATTGTTGTCCAGTTAACATCTGAATTTTTTTGTGTGTATTCGTCTTTCATCCTTTATGTTTGTCAAAAGCTTCATCTCAGGTTGTGGTTGTTTCTTCTTTTCCATGCTGTACTTTCAATTGTGTGTGCGTATTTGGGGGGCGCGGTGGTCCTGGGGTAGAACATGGGCTCCTGATGCAAAAGGTCTGTGGTTCGAGCCCTGGCGATTTCGCTCCCTACTGGTTAGGTCAGTGTCAGTTAAATGTGACCGACTGAGACAGGAGTCATGGTATCCCAGCCCTGTCTCGTGTAGCACATTGGATTGTCAGACGTTTGTCTTGGGGCCCGTCCATAGTATAGCCTATATTGTGCTGGTGTTGGATGTTAAACCAATTCAACTACAGAAAACTTTTTTTTATCATCACTGTATTATCAATTGTGTGTACACTTTTTCAATCTGTGGATACATCTATCTGTGTTATGCTGCAACTATACAAAATTTCCCTAACTGAAGTAATATTTTGTCTTAACCCAACATTACATACAACGATACATGGTGAAATATACATTTTATTTGAAAGATGAAAAGCTGAAGTTTTCAAATGTGCAAACAATTTTCTCTTATCTTTATTGGTTGAAAGATATGAATTTTGAAAATAAAAAACTGAAAATAGTGCGATTTCATGAGCATTGCTGGCAAAATACTTAGGATTCCGTTGGGTTGACCTCATTGTTATATCTTGCCCTCAGGCCAGCACCGTCCCTGGACGAGGAAGTGATGGAAGAGCACACGGCCATGGACTCTGACTTTGTGCCTGACATGGCACAGTATGAGCCGACAGCGACCACACACTCTTCCTCTTCCTCCTCCTCATCATTGCCATCATCATCGTCTACAGCCCAGCAAATCTCGTCGCCACAGACCATCTACGGAAACAACGAGCGGAGGTGTGGCTTTTTCTCTTGCAAGTACGGTGCCCGATTTGTTTGGTTTTGTTTGCTTCAGGAGTCCATGTTAAAGTTGTGTGGTTACTTTTTTCTTTCTTTCTTTCTTTAAAGCTTGTTTCCGTCCATTTTTTGTTTTCTTTTCTTTTCCTTTCTTTCTGAAGTGAGCCATAGAGCTTTTTTTGTTTGTTTTATACCTTTAATTACAAATGTGAGGCAAACAAGGTGAATCAGGTACAAGTCGCTAATATAGGCTTTGAGTTAGAGCCCTCTTAACTTTTCAAAATACTATACAATTACTTATTTCGCCCATGTTCACGTTTAGTTGAATATCTCTGGGTCTAGAAATGATAGAGTTAAAATTTGTACAACCTGTCAATTTGCATTTGAAGAAGTAAAAGCTTTGATAGTTAGTATTTCGGTATGGAAGGTGTGCAGATCAATACACAAAAGCGCTAGAACAAGAGCATATCAACCCGCAGAGCATGTGTGTGGGGTCATGGGAAAAGGTCAATTCTCTGGTGGATTGCAAAATCTCCTTCCCTGTAGTATTGTGTAATCAATTAAATGTGAATGGCGTAGAAGAGCTTGGTTATCAATATGCAAGGCACAAACATTTTTTTTAAATAGGAATAGTGCAGCTCTTAGAATACAAAACGATACACTGACTTAAGCCTTCGACTTTTAAGTCTTCTTCAGACGACTAAACGATGTGTACCTACACAATAAGACATTTAAGAGGTATACAATAAAGTAAAATAGATAAACAGATCATGACTATAAAATATCAAATTCAGTAATTGTAAAATAAAAGCAACAGTAGTAAAGAAACCAAATCTAGATCCAAAAAGGAAAACTATATTACATTAATTAGTCTAGATCTGAAATAACCTAGATCCAAAATGAAAAAGATAAAAATAAATAGTGTGAGAGTACAGATTTTAGTGGGAAGATGATAACTCTTTTCTCGCCCTTAGGGGTTATTAACGATTGTTTATATTGATCTGTACAATGATCGCCCAGATTTTTCCCCTCATCCCCTCATCACTTTTTCCTCAGCTGTTATTTATATATCTTTAATCTTTAAAACATTCAACCCGTTTTTTCCCCTCTGTCCCCAGTGGTTATTTATATATCTTTAATCTGTATAATGTTTAACCCGTTTTCTCACATTCCCTCCCCAGAAGTTATTTACATACATGTGTCATTAATCTGTAGAATGCCCACCCAGCTTATTTCCCCTACTCTCCCTGTCATGTTTAACCCGTTTTCTCCCTACGTTCCCTCCCCAGAAGTTATTTACATACATGTGTCATTAATCTGTAGAATGTTGACCCAGCTTATTTCCCCTACTCTCCCTGTCATGTTTAACCCGTTTTCTCCCTACGTTCCCTCCCCAGAAGTTATTTACATACATGTGTCATTAATCTGTAGAATGTCCACCCAGCTTATTTCCCCTACTCTCCCTGTCATGTTTAACCCGTTTTCTCCCTACATTCCCTCCCCAGAAGTTATTTACATACATGTGTCATTAATCTGTAGACTGTTCACCCAGCTAATTTCCCCTACTCTCCCTGTCATGTATTTACATACATGTGTCATTAATCTGTAGAATGTTCACCCAGCTTATTTCCCCTACTCTCCCTGTCATGTTTAACCCGTTATCTCCCTACGTTCCCTCCAGTCCCCAGAAGTTATTTACATACATGTGTCATTAATCTGTAGACTGTTCACCCAGCTTATTTCCCCTACTCTCCCTGTCATGTATTTACATACATGTGTCATTAATCTGTAGAATGCCCACCCAGCTAATCTCCCCTACTCTCCCTGTGTCCAGCGGTCTGAAGCCAAGCCCGGTGTCCGGCCGTCTCCACTGCCTGTGCTCGGCCTCCTGGCGCGGAATGTACGGGATGGAGGCCGCCTACATGACAGACTACTACTGACCTCTCGGCTCAAGGTCAGGGCTTCACCGATCTCGGCAGCATTACCAGCACACCAGATATCTGAGAGTCACGTAGCCTGAAAACAATGTGTAGTTGCTTTTTACAGTAATAGTTATACCAATTTTCTGTAAATTTACAGATTTTCAGTTTTTAAAAAAAAGGGAGAAAGAAAGACGGGGTGGCAAGTCAGAGGTCTGTTAAAGTATGTCAAGGAGTTGTCTTTAGTGACTCAATAATATTATTATGCTATAGCACTTTGCACTGGGTTTTCAGTAAAGAAAACAATGATCCAGGTGGCATCACTGCCGATATGGCCTGAAAACGTAATGTGCAGTTGCATTTTACATTAATGCCGATTATCAGTAATGGGAAAAAAAGAAAGGTTGGCAAACCAGTAGGGCCTAATTCAGTAAAAGTATTTAAGGGGTTGTGTCTTGTGATTCAATAAGATACCTATGTTTATTAAAGTGTAACAATTCATTTAAAAACTTATTGGTCCGGTTGGTGGGCATCACTGATTTTAGATTTTTCACCAAAAGACATTGTTTACAATAAAGAATGTAAATAAATGGCGACAAAATTGTAACTAGATTTGTAAAAAAAAAAAAATTTGCACCATTTTAAAGTAATTTGAATTTTGTGGCAATATTTTCTGCCCTAATCTTAGTATTGAGCAAGTCTGGACTGCAACTAGACGCTGTGTGCAAGTTGGCTACACAATCATCTGTATGTAGACTTGATGCAGAGAATGTTGTGGGTCAAGGGCTTTGCTGTAGTCTGGACATGTGGATGTAACTGGTAGCCAGGGCTTATTAGCGGTGATACCCGTTTACCTTAACTTTACGCATTTTTAGTGAGAAAAAAAAAAATCAAAAGTTGGCCGGTCACATACCTTAGCTTTACAGATTTTTAGTATATAAAATAATACTCAAAGTTGGCAAGTCACAGTACAGGTAAAAGTCTATCGAGGAGTTATATATTGTGTTTCAATGCCATCCTGCTTTATGAATACCTAGTGTTAAAAAATATGGATCCAGTTGCAGTGATGCCAATATCCGTATATGTACTGATATTCAGTTTTTTTTTAAGTTTGCTGATTACAGTTCAGTGTGTTAACAGGTTATGTTTTTTAATTCATTATGCTATGCAGCTTTATGCAAAAACTTTGAGTAAAAAAATACTAATCTTCTTAGCATTACTGTAACTAGAGTGTGTAGGTTTATAGCGCCTGAGCAAAACCCACTCTAGACTCTGGCTTGTGTTTGGTCTGCTGGCCTCAGTAGCTTTAATGTAAACTCCTCTCCAGTTTGAACGGTTACAGAGCAATAATTATGTTCTCCTGTGGTCTTATTGGTTTATCACTACTGCCAAATTTTAACATTTGTCGCTACTGTTCTTGCTGAAAAACAAACATATTTTTATATATTATATTGTAATATATTTTACGCTGATCAAGTTTGTCTATCTGGCACGTTTTTTATGTTGTTTTGTTTTATTTTTTTTTAATTTAATTTGGGGTTTTTTTTTATTCTTGCTGAATCTCTTGTCTGTATGTTTGAAAGAATGTGTTTTTAATAGTTTAAACATGTTTTCTTAAAATGAGTATTACTCTGAACATTTCTGTTGAGAGTGAAAAGTTTTGTTAGAGTTTGAAGACATGTGCTTGATCTCTGAGCACTAGTTTCTGTTGAGAGTGAAAAGTTTTGTTGGAGTTTGAAGACATGATCTCTGAGCACTAGTTTCTGTTGAGAGTGAAAAGTTTTGTTGGAGTTTGAAGACATGATCTCTGAGCACTAGTTTCTGTTGAGAGTGAAAAGTTTTGTTGGAGTTTGAAGACATGTGCTTGATCTCTGAGCACTAGTTTCTGTTAAGAGTGAAAAGTTTTGTTGGAGTTTGAAGACATGTGCTTGATCTCTGAGCACTAGTTTCTGTTGAGAGTGAAAAGTTTTGTTGGAGTTTGAAGACATGTGCTTGATCTCTGAGCACTAGTTTCTGTTGAGAGTGAATAAGTTTTGTTGGAGTTTGAAGACATGTCTTTGAGTATCTCTGAGCACTAGTTTCTGTTAAGAGTGAAAAGTTTTGTTGGAGTTTGAAGACATGTGCTTGATCTCTGAGCACTAGTTTCTGTGAAACTGAAGGAAAGACTTCCCTGCCTACGTGTTTTACCAGTTTAATGAAATGTTGCTTTGATCTCAGTGTTTGTTACTCTGAGGGTACCATAGATCTCCAGGGATTGCCGCTCTATTTGTCAGTCTTATGAGGAAAAAAACATATATGGGCTCATCTTTAGTATGTATATGCTTTTTTTTTCTTTTCGATAAGGCGGTAGTGTTGCTTTATGTATTACTTTTGAAATGAAAAGAATGACTTTTTGCACACAAAAAAGACAACATATTTGCTTATTGTTTAGCCAGCTGCCCAGTTTCTAGGAAAATTTGATAATTTTGGGAACATTTATTCTACGCTCTGAATCTCCGCTGGTACCCTAGCCTCGTATAGCAAGGGGGCATTTAACTAGAGATTACACTGTTTTTAAAAGGGTTTGTCAGAAGATGCGCTTTATGAAACCACGACACGAGTCTTGTAATTTTGCCTCTATTGTTTTATATAAAAGGCTTGAATCAAACTTTTACAAATTTTGGGGCCCTTTTGCCCCTCAGGTAAATTCTTAATTCCTCAAGTGTTTCCAAATGTTCACTGACTTTTTATAACATTTCTTTTCTATTTTATCTTATAGATGAATATTATTTTTAGCTGAAACCATTGGAAGGGTAAACTCATATGACGTATTTTAAACAAAAATCATTTGTAAATTTCCCTTAGTACAGAATTATTTGTACACAATCACAAGGAACTTCTATGCTCTGCAGATAGAGCTGTAAATATATACTTTATACTTTTGCTGTTTTTTCTGTTAATCAATTCATACCCATTAGATAGTGTTTGGTTTGGGCTTAGTAGTGAAGTAGTGTACACTTATTATAATCATGCACCATTTTTGTTCAAAAACATTACTTTTTGTTTTCCTTGTTATTATTTTTTTGTTTCCATATTTTTTCGTGTTGCAATTCAAACTTTTTGTTAAAAATTTAGACTTTAAATGTGTTCTTGTACCTACCTAGCAATGTTATGTATAAATTCTGCATTGATTGAACTACCCCATGTGTATGATACATAAGTTATGTATTACTTGGGCTGGGCTGTATAAGATCGTGCAGCTATAAATGCTAATTTCCACTTTGATTGACTAATCCGTGTGTATGATACATAAGTTATGTATTGCTTGGGCTGGGCTGTATAAGAATAAGATTGTGCAGCTATAAATGTTAATTTTTACTTTGATTGACATGATACATGTGTTATGTATTAGTTTGGCTGCACAGTTTTAGTTCTCGCCTAGTTAGGTAGCGTGGGGCGCGAAAGCCCCGGGGTAGAACAACAGCTCTCGACGCAGGAGGTTCTGTGGTTTGAAACCCGCTGTGGCGACTTCCTCCTCAACTGATTTGGTGTCAGTTTAATGTGACCTGTTAAGACTGATTTATGGTAACTCCACATTGTCTCAGTGTGGCAGCACATAAATTTTTCAGACGTTATTCTTTGGGGCCTGTCCACAATATAGCCTATATAGTGCTGACGTTTGACGCTAAGCAACAGCACACACTCCCAGCTAGGCAGCAGGCTTTCTTGGTTTTGATATAGTCACAACTCATCCCTCGAGCTAGCCCATGCTACATTTACATTTACATCTCTTGCAGAGGAGAGCTTTGAGGCTATCTCCTTTCATGAAAAAATCAGTTATTGTTATTGTTAAAGTTGAATGTTTTCCCTATGATGTTGAAAAGTTACTTAAAACTTAATTGTCAGTGCTTGTTTCTATATTTTCTGACATATTTCGCCCTAACACTGACGTCAACGTTCCTTTAGTGTTTTTTTTACTTTGAGATTTATCTGTCACCAAGTCGAATGCGAAAGAGAGGTTATCTTTGTTGTATTATGTTATCCAACGGTAGGCCTAGCATGACACTGTACCTTTTTGGAGAATTATGTTCTGGGTGTTTTGGACTTGATTTATGCTGAATACAGTAGAACAACACTCAAGTGGAGATGAGGTGTCAAGCTTTTTGTTACATTTTGTAAATACTAGCTAACGAGAATGTGGAAACCTGGCATACATATCACTGTCATTGTGTCAGCATTTCCCACCAATGTCATCTCTCGCGGAGGAGAATCTCTATACAACTGTTGCAAATATAAAAAGTTCATAATTTTTTCATGCAACATCTGAATTTTTTTTGAATGATTTTTACCAATATAACCATTGCAAGCAGCAAAATGTTTTATAATTTGCACAAGGGCTAATGTTATAACGTATAATACTTTTGCTAGACCAGGTGAGTGTATACATAGCAGATTGTGTGGCGTGGGTTTCATCAGAAATCATATAAGGCTCTGTTTTTTTATAAGATTTATCCGGTGACATTTTGATCTGTCTGTCTCAGTCTGTATGTCCGCAAGGATAGCAAGGTACAGAGAACTCTCATCAAACTATTTCAGCAACTGAAAACTGCAGAGCCACAGATAAATTACACTTAATATCAATCACTCATTTACTCCAGATCACACCTGCTCGCTGTAAATGAACTGTGTTATTTCTGAAAGACCATAATGTGTGTAAAATGTGGTACTATATAGTTTTGAATTACCATTTAATTATTTGCGTAATATAAAGTCTCTCATTATTTACAAGAATAATTTTTGTTGACAGCTTGTTATCAAGTTTTACTGCCTAAGTAAATGCACGGTCACAATTTTTTCGATAATGCTTGGGTAAAATACAATGTAGATCTAACAAATTGGGAATACATGTGTACAATCTTTAAATTTTTTTATTGAATATTTTATGTGTAGCCACGGATCCAATGATGTAAAAGTCTTTTGATTTCCGAGCCGATAAAAAAAAAAATTTCTTGAACTTTTGCTTTTTTTTTTTTTGTAAACAAGCAATCTTCATTTTTATTTGAATTTCACTTTAGCATTGATGTGCTTTTTTCATATTTAATTCTCTAGAGGCGAAAATAAAACCCAATATATCTGCGATCCTGCACGTTCGATCACACCAACATAGGCTACCTGCGCTGATTGAAAGTTGACCTCCATTGATCTCGGTCAGTCGACACGGGCCTTGGCTAACTAAAGTATCGCATAATATGCAACGCTGTGTGCAACATCTCTCAGTGAAATTTCTCTGTCGGAACAGAATCTCTTCAGGGTTGCTTAAAGTTAATGCCTTTTCAGAAAATACAGTGCAATTTAGAGAATGATGTTGTTGTTTTGTGAGCCATTACTAACATGAGCAATATTTTTTTGTGAAGCAACCAGGATAAATCAGGCACAAGTGGCTCATACAGATGTATAAGTTTTGAGCTAGACCCCTCCAAACATAGAAAATTTACTGCATTTTTATCTTAATCTTTTTTCTTTTTTTTTTTATTTATCGCTGGTTCTGTAAGATTCAATGATAGAGAGGGGTAATTTTTTTTTCAACCTCAGTGCATTTGATGCTTCTTACATATTACATTATAATTAACTAAAAAAGTCCATACATCGACTTGTGCCTGATTCACACTGGTTACTTCACATTTTTTTCCTCATTGTTACTTTCAATACAAGAATAATTATTAGATAATGTCAACCAACTATTCATAATTCTCTTCATCTTTCCTCAGACAAACTTAACACGTTTAATTTATGTTATATGTCATTGTTGAAATGAATGTTCTTAAAGATGCTTTTTATCTATAAGAAAAAAAATGAATAAATAAATAAATTGATATTCACTGCTTGGCCATGGATGTGGAATCTGTAGTGTAAATTATGTATGGTGTAACCATGTTGCTTTGTTATTTTTTCCTGTTTACAAATCTTTGCCTAAAATAAGTCGGCCGTTAAATTTTTACAATTGTTGATATATGAAGAATTGATTTTTCCTGTTTAAAAAAAAAATCAAATATAAAAATAAATTGAGATCACAGTTGCAAAATCTTTTTTGAAAGTACTAGGGATTTAAAGTACATGTAAAGATCCTTTTACAACTGAAATGATGGTGATGTGTAAAGAGAAATGTTTAGACTGCCCACATCTTGTCTGGTCTACTCTTTGTTTAGTTCCATGCTCTTTACACACGTTTTGATGTGTATGAACTATGATTTTTTCTTTTTTACCAAGACTCCTCATTTTGTCCTTCTAACTTTCCGACTTTCCTTTTTTGGACAAATCCATCCATCTGTCTTGTTCACAGTTTACTGTGTTTCCACTAATTTTTTCTTTTTTATTATTTTTTTTTCTTTCTAATTTATCTTAGAATTTTGACTGGTGTTTTTTTTTTTTTTGTAATCTTTCTCTCTTTCTTATTAAAAAGAAAATTTGTTTGTTCAAACTGAATTGTATAAAGTTTTAAAAGAAATGGTTTTTTTTTAGAAAGCAAAGCTGTTGTCCAATTATAAATCTCAAGGAAGATCCTACAACTCAGCGCACAGCTTCTTTTTGTTTTATAATTTTACACGTCTATATAGATCTCCTGTTGTATGACAGTTTAGTAAGTAAAGTGAGTGCATCTATATGCTGAATGTTTTTAATTTAACCCTTTTACTTCTGTAATTTTAGTTTTTAGCTTATGTGCTGCAGCATATTAATATATTAAAATTTTTGTTACATATCATCAAACAAAGCTGCTGTTGGCATCACAAAATTGTCTTCGTTGCTTTTTTTTTTCATTTAAAAAATTATTAAAAATTTACAAATAACAAAACTTGTGCTGTAATTTTTGTTTCTTCCTGAGGGTGGAATGATTCATAAAGGCATGTGTTTTGCCAAAAAATAATCTGTAACATATTTGTAAGTGACCTCTAGAAAAAGTCTACTGTAGTATGTGTATTGAAATATAAGCTATGGATATCAAATGAGAAGAGTTACAAGTGCCAAAATGGAAACAATATCTGAGCTGAGTTGGTGAAATATCTGCATGCAGCGCCACTGAAAATAGGTCATTCCAATATCATATGCTGTGTATAATACTTTGCGCTCCAGTTATAGTGCATGTGTCAGTGTTAAAGGATTTCTTGAGCAAGTTTGACTGTATGCAAAATATTATTTTAGCTTGCACTTGCTGTACAAATTATCATACGCTACTAATGTACTATGTTAGCATGTAGTCTTGGACCATGGGTGAGTCGTGTTCACCAAATCAACTGTTTGTCGCAATGGACTTTGAGAATGTGACTTGAATCAGGCTTGGAAGAGAAGCAGTGAGAAAAGTTAATGAATTTTTATATAATCTAGATGCCCGACTTTTCTTGAAAGTTCTCTGATGTTTTCGTATGAGCTAGGAAAGCCTAGAGAGTTCTAGATCTGTGACTTATGTATATTAGAGCAAAGCGCAGTAGAGTCAGGATGATTAATTGGTGTTTTTGTTTTTTTAGAGAGACGAGTGTTTACGCTTCTGATCGTCTTGTAACATCTTGCTGCAGTGAACGCTGTTATTTGATTTTGCAATAGATTTAGACATATTGTCATGTCTAGACATTCTGAGTTGTAATATTAATTGACAGGGTATTTATTAATAGAGGTTAAATTATTGCATTTCTACAAAGGGTTTCTAATTCTAGTATTCGTTATTTTCTTAATGTTGACAAGATGGTGTGTCCGAGTTTGTGTGAATTACATTTACAATTATTCAACAATAGACCTTTATGGAGTCAACGCCACATACCGGTACCGAGTAGTTTACAACTAGTTATTGTGAAATACTGCGAGTGTCATTCTGAATCTAAACTGTCGACTCTTATTATTGAGTGTTATTAAATTTGGTACAAGTTATGTAGTACTAGTTGTTGAGAAGACAACGGTTGTGATGATAGTGCTACATGTATTAGTTGTGATAATTATGAAGATGATGATAGTAATAATAATAATAATAATAATAATAATAATAATAATAATAATAATAATAATAATAATAACAATA